>AWOL01S0090406.1:10995-21958 GCA_000715115.1 Nicotiana otophora | reverse complement strand
TGAGTTGTCCGTGCAAATTATAGCGCTTGGGCTGTAGGAGCCCCTCCGGAGTCTGTACACCCCTAATAAGCACGAGTACCCATTGAGTGTGAGCGTTGAGGTATGAGAGCCGAGTGGTTGAGTTGTTGTTACGAGTTGAGTAATTGTTTCCCTAAGAGGCTTTACTTGCTTTTCACTTGTTGTTGAACTTAGTTGCTATCTCTCATTGTTGTGAAATTCTATGAAAGATTTTATACCCTGATTACATGAACTTGAACTGTATAAAACTGATGTGACTTAAACTGTTGGAATTGAAAGCATGTCTACTCTGTGCTGGAATTACTGAAAATGAACTGTAACTGTGTAGCTCATCACTATCTTCAGTTCCTTATTTATTATTGTTACTTGCTGATTTGGTTGTACTCATACTACACCCTGCACTATGTGTGCAGATCCAGGTGTTCCGGGACATAGTGGGTGTTGATTCTTTCGCGCAGTTGATTTTCCGGATTCTGAGGTAGCTGCCATGTTTCGCAGATCTTGTCTCTCCTTCTCTATCTCCTTGTTTACTGTATTTGGTCTCAGACTATTATAGACCGTATTTTTCAGACTTGTATTCATAATAGATGTTCATGTACTCAGTGACACCAGGTTTTGGGGAATGTTCATATCAGTATTTGTGGGATTTTGTATTGTATTTAAATATTATGTTTTCAAACTTAAAGGAAATCGGGGGTTATTGATATTATCGGCTTGCCTAGTATTGAGATAGGCGCCATCACGACAGGTCGGATTTTGGGTCGTGACAAACATCCTCTAAGCATTCTTAGCAATGTCGGTCGAGGCTTATCTTTAGGAGAACTTCTACTGAATCTAAACTTCACTGCATATTTATATTCAAACTAAACACATAAAATCTCTATCTCTAAGAATAATATATGGTATATTAACATACAAATTAAAATCATATTTCGTAAACATGCAAATTTGAATATTTACAACAACATACATAGTAAAAATAAATATAATACAACTAATCATATATTATACAACCTATTTACAACTTATCTACAACTTTTATACATTATTTCTATCAAGTTAAATACGACTACAATATCATACAACTTAAATACAATATTTTTACAAATTTTATACAGTAAGTCTTTTGTATATTTTGTATCTGATTTATACATAGTAAAAATAAATTTCATACAACTAATTATATAGTATACAACTTATTTATAACTTATCTACAACTTCCATACATTATTTTTACCCAGTTAAATACAACTACAATATCATACAACTTAAATACAATTTTTATACAATCTGTCTTTTGAATATATTTTGTATCTGATTTGTATATATTTTGTCTTTGGTGTGTGCTTTTTCCTCTCTAAAATTCCAATCAAAACTTACTCTCTAAAATTTCAATCAAAACTTACTCTCTTAATACAATTTTGATACATATCAACAACTTTACAACTATTCAAGATAGTACTGATAACTTAAATACAAAATTTATATAACGATTTATACATTATACAACTAATTTTCAACTTTCATACATCATTCAAACAAAAAAAATAAAAATGGTCCAAAAATTCCCCCTAAACTTTATGACCAAGAGCAAATATACCCTTCGTTAAAAGTTGGGCCTCTTCATACCCTTGTCGTTACTCAACTGAAACACAAATACTCTTTACCCAAACGACTGACCACTAAAAGTAATTAAACTTATTATTCAGCACCTTTTAACCCCTTATCCTCGTTTGTTTCTCCCCCACAAAATCAAAAGACCCTTTATTATGTTTTCCAACTTCTGTTGCTAGGGTTCCCGAACTAAGGAGGCTTCATCTTCTCTTCTCTTCGAAAATAATTTTAGGCAGGGTCTTGGTCAGTTCTCCACCTTTACTACTAATAATAATGTCTGAAGGTTCAATTGTCTCTTCTGGGTCAAGAAAGACTTGTTAATGTGGTGATGTTGCTACACATTTGATGGCTTGGACTCCCTTTAATGCTGGGACTCGAAATCGGATGTAAGTTATAGTTTTTTAATGTCATTTATGTCTTTTTCCGATTCTTTTGCACTGGTATGATGAATAATTTTTAGTAATTGTTTTATGAATTACTAATGTGGTAGAGAAAGAGATGATGGAAAGCCATATGCACAGGTTGGTTCATATGAAAAGAAATTGGTAAGCAGCTGAAAGGGAATGGTATAGTCATAGAGGAGGAACAATTGATGATATTAACAATCCAGTGACTATTTGAAGAAGAAATTGAAGGAGCGGAAAAATGGAACCCAAAGAAGTGGAAAATTAACGTAGTTGTTAGGTTGCCTATTTTTTTGTCTGCGCTTGAACTCACTTAATTTAGTTCAGGTGAACATTTTACCTAGTAGACAAATTTGTATGAACAATAAGAAGCACAAAAAATAATGTGCATAAATTACTATAAATTGCATAGTTACAGAAAACCACCTCATGTGCCCAGAATGATCCTTTTTTTTTGTGCCCAGAAGCTTGCAGCGCTAATATGAAATAAAATGGCTTAAAGCCAATATACATCAAAAGATGTTTGATGGCTTAACCAAGACAAAACATTTCATACCAAAAGGCTATTCATCATGTGCTTAATCAATGCCAAAAAAATACTAAATGTAATCAAACACCGGATGGCTAAGTCAAAAGTCTAGTATAACTGTCCAACTACCAAATACCAAATACTAGTCTTCATAAAATATTTGGATGTTATCCAACAACCATATCTCGGGTGTAGGTGCACCTTTACCCTTTATCCCCATCTTCTTCACTCTCTTTTTTCTGACTTGTTCTTGCAACTAGTTGGATATTATGGCTTCCTTACCCATCCATGTTGCCTTGTTTGGTGAGAAAGGCAACTTAGTTGGCACTGAGCTTCCTGTGTGATCTCCCCTGAACTGAATCCTTCTTGTCTCAGTTGGATTTTGCCATTTTTTCTTGCTTTCCAGTCATATTTCTGTCTCAGAAATAACCTGTGGCCTTAATGGTGGGTCTTTATCACTTCCTATTTCAGGACCATAACCAACAGAATGTTGTGTTCCCTATGTTAAAGCTTGAAGATCTTCAGTAAGATCTGTCATGGACTCTTCTTCAATCGTCTTTTCTTGGGATTCATCTTCAGTTCTGTCACGATCCAAAATTCATAAAAGTCGTGATTGCGCTGGACTCCACTATTAGGCAAGCCAACACTAAATAGTTAATTAAATCCTCATTTTAATACTTTTGAAATCGTAAATTTACTTCAATATATCTAGTAAAAGATGAATTTACAGAATAAATAACAATGTTTTCTAATTCCAATAGTGAACATCCCATAATCATCTAAGAATCCGGTATCACAAGTGCATGAGCCTTTTCTAAAAATTTAAAATAAAATACAATAACTGTCCGGAATGCAACTTGGACAGGAAAGAAAACATAATTCACTGAAGGAGACTCTGTTGGCTGCGGTGTGTCATATAGAATGCAGCTCACCTAAGTCCCCGCCATAATCGCTCATCTGCGCCCACAATGACGCTAAACATATATGTACCTGCACAAAAACGTGCAGCAAGTGTAGTATGAGTACGTAAATCAACGCATACCCATAAAGTATCCCGCCTAACTCCGAAGAAATAGTGACGAGGGGTCGATTTCGACACTTACTATAGGCTATAAATGGGATATCAATGATATAATTAAGTATGGATAATATTAACAGTTGCAAGCTCAATATTTTGAAGTAAGTAAGCAGTTCTTTCATAATTAAGAAATCTCCAAATTTATCTCCCATTATTTAACAATTTAACTCAGGCCGAGGAGGCAATATCATTATTTATAAATTTCAAGGCAAGCAATACAAGCATGCGCAAATCATGCTGAGGTCGTACGGCCCGATCCAATAAATATATAAATTGTGCATTGCCAGAGGGTCGAATGGCATGAACCATAGATGCATCTATTTAATCTACCAAGGCGTTCGGCCCGTTTCACAAAAGATAACACATTCAAATAATCAGTCAAGAATTCATCAAGGGGCAATTATCCAAGAAAAAGGCAATTTCTCTTTTAAAAGTCAAGAAAACGATGTCTAGCCTTTTAGAAATTTATTAACACGGTTCGATATGATTTAAGCATTTTAAATTGACAACAAGATTTCAAATATTACAAGTAAATCACGCTTTTGGGTCATAGACTACCCGAACTTAGGCATAATAGAAGCTACGCACGGACTCTCGTCACCTCGTGCGTACGTAGCCCCCACAAATAGGAGCACACAGTGATTTATTTCACCTATGTGGTAAATTTCCTATTACAAGGTTAGAAAGGAGACTTACCTCACTCCGAATTTCTATAACCGGCTCCCAAGCCATTCAATCAACTCAAATCGATGTCCAACGCTCCAAAACTAGTCAAACAATGAGCAAATCCATAAATATATACTCTAATACTCATTATAATCCAATTTATAACAATTCCCAACTCCGTTCGAAAAGTCGATAAAAAACACCCTCGGGCCCATGTGCTGTTATTCCAAACAATTTCGTAGATAAGCTATACACATAACCCCACGAACTCAAATACATAATTTATTCTCAATCCTATGCCCAATTTCGTGGTCAAAATCCAAAATACTAAATTCTGGGTCTTCTACCAAAACCCCCACAATTTATACTAATTTTCATGTTCCACTCCATATATAATTCATGCATTTAACTCACAAATGGGAAGAAACCACTTACCTAGAATTGCTTGATGAAAATCCTCTCTTCAAAAGCTCCAAAAATCGCCCAAGCCATGTGAAAATGGGTGAAATGAACTCAAACCCCGCTTTTAAAACATTCTGCCAGCCCAGGTCCGCCCTTCTTCGCGATCGCGGGAGTGCCTTCGCAATCACGAAGGCCAAGCACACTGCCTCCGCATTTTCCTCTATGCGACCGCACACAAGCCCACGCGAACACGATGTTATGGAACCCAACACTTAACGATCGCACTCCTACTCATGCGATCGCGATAAGCAAACACGTAGCATTGGGCCATCCCTCATTCCTTCTTCGCGAACGCATTAACACAGTCACGTTCGCGTAGCACAGCTACCCACCGCACCGCAATCGCATGTCCATCATCACGACAGCATAGCATATTTCACAGTTTCCCCCAAACAACTCTGCGCGATTACAGTCTTCCACTCGCGATCGCGTATAAGGTAACCAGCAACAGTCATGACAACAACTTCAGCATATCCCTCAAGTCGAATTTCAATCCGTTAACCATCCAAATTCCACCTGAGGCCCTTGGGACCTCCACCAATCATACCAACACGTCTCAAAACATATTATGAACTTAGTCGAGTCTTCAAATCACATCAAACAATGCTAAAACCGTGAATCGCACCCCAAATTCAAGCTTAATGAACTTTAGAACTTCAAGCATCTATATTCGATGTCGAAACCTACCAAATCACGTCTGATTGACCTCAAATATTGCACATAAGTCACATTTGACATTACGAACCTATTCCAACTTCCGGAATCGGATTTTGACCCCGATATCAAAAAGTTCCCTTCCGGTCAAACTTCTCAAAAACCTTCAAATTTTTAGTTTTAGCCAAATGACTCCAAAATGACCTACGGACCTCCGAATCCACTTCTGTACGCGCTCCCAATACCAAAATCACCACACGGAGATATTCCCAGACTCGAAATCCCAAACGGACATTGATAACATTGAAATGCACTTCAACCCAAATTTATGAAATTCTTCCAAAATGCCAACTTCCAAAATAGGCGCTGAAACACTCCCGGGTCATCCAAAACCCGATCCGGACATAGGACCAAGTCCGAATTCATCATACGCACCTGTTGGAACCTTCAAATCCCGATTTTGAGATCATTTACTCAAAAATCCAATCTTAGTCAATTCTTCCAACTTAAAGCTTCCGAAATGAGAATTTTTTTTTCAAATAAACTCTAAACTTCCAAAAATTTCAATTCCGACCGCGCATACCAGTCATAATACCTGAAGTGAAGTTGCTCATGGCCACAAACTGTCGAACGGCGCGCTAGAGCTCAAAACGACCGGTCGGGTCATTACATTCTCTCCCACTTAAACATACGTTCATCCTCGAAGGTGATAAGAACTGCTCTGGGGTTATCAGAAATCATTGTTTAATACCTCGTGCACTTACTCGTGCTTTCACAACTCAGTTGAACACATCAGCTCGATCAAATCTGAAGATATTCTCTTTTATTTAGGCAAATAAGCCTTAGAGCCCAGTTCCAACATCCGAAATTTTCTGCCATTTCAACTTCCCACATACGAACAACGTATCAATCACCACACGATGTACCAGAACATGACTGCATACCTTTGCTGAATTCACACTATGCACCGCAACACATGACCATAATAACATTCTATTATCATAATAGCCAAAATCTCACGAATCTGATGCTCACCATACACCGCATGACATATATAAGTATTATTTCAATTCCGGCAATACCGCCACAACGAAGAGATGTGTAAAAATTCATAACTAACTGCCGAGTCAACAAACCCTTGAATCTCTCCTCTTGACTAGAATCATCACCTCCTTATGAACAAAATAATGGTATTTGCTCTTTAATAGACTTCATATAATCCGATCGCACTGATCCCAGATCTAAAAATCTTGTCTCACCCAGTATAAGCTGCTCCGGCAACAAGCCATCTCAGACACGATCAAAAGTCTCATGTAATGCCATAATGGGCCAGCAAGCTACCAACTCGAACGTGATACATAAGGAAAATGAACTCTGGAAGGGATTACTCAATCCACGTAACTAATTAGACAACCGAAAAGGTGTCATGAACCTTTCCTCAGAAAATGGGACACAAAACACGCAAAATAGAATATAGGGAACTGTACTTAACATCACACTGTTGCGGCGCACAACCCGATACAAACAACATACCCGTGGCGACGTGCCACCCGATCTGCACAAAAAGAATCTATAAGGAAATACTTACTGAGCTAGAATCCTCATTACTATAAAATATCTGAATATCGGACACAAGCACGCTAAGTGCATCATACCATCCCTGGGAGGACCGACAGCCCCATACGCTACAAAACTCAAGCACAACTAAGGTGCGACACATGCTCTGAATCTCGAGAGCCATCCTGCTCACATAACATCATCGCTTCGCGAAACCTCAACACATAGGAAATTTATCAAGTCGTTTCACAACTCTCACGGCATAATATAGTATTACATGAATTAGCGACGAAATAACATCCAACGTCCGAATACTCCTCCATAAGGAGTGTTAAGCAGAAATGAACACATTTGGCCCGATATAGTGCCCACATTCATATCTAGATCCATCCACGTACCTCAAGCCGATTTGGATCGCACCGTACTAGTCTAATAATCTTTCAAGGGTTCATAATAACCCTTTTTCCCTATAACACACAAGAACAACCATCATATACGGAACAAACCTCCACAGTCCACCATTAAATGAACCGAGCACCCTCCAAGCTTAAATACTCACATGAAAAATAGTACCGCAATCTCCATACTTGGTTCTAATCTTCGATCAATCAAGTGACTACATGTCACACTTATACAATCTTCCCGTGGAACGTGCTCCCACAACCTTCCGCACCAAATAACAAGTCTACACATTCATACCACCGGCCGCACAAACGCTGTAAGGAAAATCAAAAATCTGAAGTCACTACTCAAAGCCTCTTGCACAGGACACCAATCTCAGGTAACGCTAAAGACAATACCAGCTTATTCTAACCATCTGAATCCTTTCCCGCTCATCCGAGCTCTTGACATTCTTGTCGACACCAAACTACAACCTTGATCCTCAACTTCCGAATCCCATGCCGATCACTGCACATAATCATGCCAATGCGCAAGAGTGCAAGAATTTCATCTTAACTTCCGAACTGTTAATAGGGTAAACACTTCATCACATAGAAACCTTTTACTTAACTCATTCCAAGATAACCATCGCAACACGCGACTGAATCCTCATATCCGTAGAAAATACTAACCTCAAGTAGTGGTCTAAACCACCATAACCCCTCCGGGATCCATCTGTACATAACAAGCCATAATACTCGAAAACCTCCAAATAAGATCGGTTACGGCGACCGTCAAACCTCGCATGTACTATCACAAATCACATGAATAACCCAACACACTGAAGGAGCTGATCATTGCCATCATTATGCCAATTCATCCATTTCTAACCAAACCCGACTTCTCCTAATTTACTCTGGATCTTCCTTAGAAATAACAACGACTCCTTTATCAATATAACGAACTCAATCCGCACTCATCCTGAGTGACCCCATTTCCCGAGACCACATTGTCTCCAAAACCCACGAACTATTTCATACCCTCCTTGTGCGCATAATCGCGTCTTCAACTGATACACCCATTCGGATGATTCTTCTATAAATCCAAAGTTACATGCTCCCCTTCCTTTCATGATACCCCATAGACCAAAGATAACACGGAACACTCTAAGCTCCTTTATCATAATCAGCTGAAGAAGCTCGATATTCAACCATACTATGGACTCGAAATTCTTAGGCACCATGCCTTAACTTTTGAATTCACTAGGACCGTTATTGAGAGTCACCCACTCTAACTTGGTCCCTAATATAATCATCTCCAAGGCTCCGCTAGCACATGAGTACCCTCTCAACGAAGCACCTGGTCAAATCACCTTCCTTGTAACTCGCCTCTACACAAAGCATAAATCCCGAATCTTCCCAAAGCCCGAGCATGAATTGATAAGGCCAACTATAGCACACATTCCTAAAATCGCTTGCTCAGATTACCACTAATGTCCTCTTTCGTTAGTCGTAATAACCCATCAATATGCCGATAACCAGAAATCTTACAAATAGATGACCATGCAATCCAACTGTAGGCAGTGGGACTCTCCCACTTAGCTTGAAGCTACTATTGCATTAACCTGGAACCTATCAAGATTCTTACTTCATCGACATGATCTAGCACAATCAACCCGCCAAATTCCTTGAAATCCTTCTATTAACCTTCAATGAACACTTTGAATCACTAACCACATTCACATATTCGACCTCTTGCCGGATAACCAGTAGAATTCTTTTGTGACATTCCCATCAACACCACGCGACCGCTAACCTGCTCACAGGACATAACCCACCTATAGAAATTCCAAGCCGACATCATCCAAATATCGCTGCACTAGGTACAATAACTACGAAATCAGTAACCTATCCTGAGCCCGTGCTCATTCACCGGTTATACAGGTCCGTTCACTCCTCATGGACATCAACTAAAGGTGTGAAAATACATTCCAATCCAAAGTCATGTTGTATCCTTCTTCATATCAAGCAACTCTCTCCTGTCACACTCAATCTTTCTTAATATAGCAGCTAATATTCCAAATTAAGGTCGTAGACCTAGTCACGGTCCACCATGAATCCCAAATCACTCTAAACTTTCTCAAGGCGTGTAGTCATCCTACCACAGAACCCACATGCTACTTTGCCACTCTCCCACTTTGGTCAAACTCGCTCCTTTAAGTAACTACCCAACTCTTGTTTCTCACACTTGGCCTTCTACAAGTTTATCCACCGCAAGACACCTCCCACATGCCCTTCTTCATCCTTCGCTACCCAGTTGTTGCCTTAAATCAAAATCTACCTTTGTAGCACTTGAACCGAAAGATTGCTACCAACTTTAGACCTTTCCGTAAATCATCTTTCTCGATCCATCAATACCATGAATATTGATTCGATCCTGAACCCCTGCACACTGCGACCTCCGGCAGTCGTTTTCTCGGTACCATTTATAATACTCGACGAACTTAACATATTCTAACCAATCAAGGACGATGACGACACTTCACAAGCGAAGATTCTTCCACGCTCGAAAATATCGAGTCCCGCTACTCCATCAACCCAAGTCTGAACATTCTTAGTTTGATTGCCTTTCCTTCGTTGGAAGTAAAATACCGAATCTGAATCATACACAGAGTAAACCTCCTTTCAAGTCATTCACTTCCCCGAGACATAGGCAAGCATCCTACCTTCATATCAATACTGCGTGATAACAACTCATGAGCATCACAGCAACCTGTGCATAGCCTCAAAGCTCTAAGAAATACAGCTATTGGGCTGAAATGACAGAATATCCTTCCACAAGGCGACGACAATAGCCCAATCAACTACGCAGGGAGAAACACCCCGCACTACATCTATAGTACCATTTCAATTAATCAATTCCCAATTTATAACCAACGTTTCACGTCGCATAAGATTGAATTAGAAAGAGATAAAACCATAAGCCTCAAAGGAATCAAATCGCACGATGAAGAATCAAGAAGGGAAGTGTTCCTAACAGCTCTATAGCCTCTCGAAGATAAGTACAAACGTCTCTGTACCGATCAGTAAGACTCTACTAGACTCGCTCATGACTCGTGAGACCTAAGTGAACCTAGCGCTCTGATATCATATTGTCACGACCCAAAATTCATAAAGGTCGTGATGGCGCCAGACTCCACTGTCAGGCAAGCCAAAAATAAATAGTTAATTAAATCCTCATTTTAATACTTTTGAAATCATAAATTTACTTCAATTTATCTAGTAAAAGATGAATTTACAGAATAAATAACAATATTTTCCAATTCCAATAGTGAACATCCCATAATCTTCCCAGAACTTGGTGTCACAAGTGCATGAGCCTTTTCTAGAAATTTAAAATAAAATACAATAATTGTCCGGAATACATCTTGGACATGAAAGAAAATACAATTCACTGAAGGAGACTCTGCTGGTTGCGGTGTGTAATATAGAATGCAGCTTACCTAAGTCCCCACCATAATCGCGCCTCTGCGCCCACAAGGACGCTAAACATATATGTACCTGCACAAAAACGTGCAGCAAGTGTAGTATGAGTACGTAG
>AWOL01S0090400.1:4705-26548 GCA_000715115.1 Nicotiana otophora | reverse complement strand
ATATATATATATAGTATATATATATATATATAGTATTACAGTATTTTCACCACTATCGAGCTATAATCGGTGGGCAGGCCCCTATTAGGAAACCTCTGATCAGATGGTAAGTTATATGCCGAGCCTACTACGGTCGAGCGCCTATGAGCGAGCCCAGCATGGCCGAGATACAGAGCCTAGTATGGCCGAGCGCTTATGAGCAAGCCTACTATGGTGGAGCAGTTAAACGTTCCGAGCCTTATAGGGCCGGACATCTATTTTATTTACTATATTGAGAGAGTTGAGTCAGTATCAGCAAGTAAGTATATCGCCAGATCATCTTTGACTTCCAGTTACTTTTAGTTATTATATTATCAGTTCAGTTTCAGTATTCAGTTATTTTATTGTCTTGCATACTCGGTATGTTATTTCGTACTGACGTCCCTTTTTCCGGGGATGCTATATTTCATGCATGCAGGTTCAGATAGACAGACGGGTAGACCTCCTCAGTAGGTGTTGCCCGAGTTCAGCTTTATCGATAAGATCCACGTGGTTCGGAGTTGCTGGGTCTAGAGTTTTCTGTACATTTGTGTATATATGTATATAGGTTATGGGTAGATTGAGGCCCTATTTTGATCACAATACATCCACCAGTAGAGGCTTGTAGACATATCCTGTCAGTTAGTGCAGTATGTTGGGCTTGTAGGCCTTGTATGTATACTTTGTTGGTTTGTTAGGTATAGTTGTTGTGACAGCCTTGTCGGCCCAGATTTATATTGATGTTTAGTTAGCGTTAGCTCCATTCAGTTTTATATTTTGATTCGGAAATTCTCTTGCAATGTGGCCACGGCCAAAGTATGACATTATTTGTTCAGAGTCCCTTAGTCGCAAGTTGGTACGCAACGATAGGTGAGGCACCGGGTGCCATCTCGCCGCCCAGGTTTAGGGCGTGACATTAGGATACTATGGGACTTGTTTTCTATCATGCCTCATTATTTCCATGTTTTTTCTCTCTACTTGTATGACTACTTGAGATGTTAAACATGTTAAGGATCATGTCTAGGTTATATGCTTACCTGTGGGGATGTGTTAGGGCCATTGTTGCTATTTTGAGTTATTTTCCTTGATTGTAGTCATATTCTCATTCATGATTTTCATCCACATGTTATATCGCGGTCTCTGCACATTCTTTGGATGTCATGTTACATGTTTTTAGTGCCTCCTATATGTGATATTGTTCGGGCTGAGTTCTATGAGACGTGAGCCATAAGGACTTGGTGTCACGACCCAAACCGATGGGCAGTGACGGGCACCTGATACCTTACTCAACCGAGTACTAACATAACGTATCTTTTTGTATCATACTATCATAGATAACTGAGCCGAAGAGGCTGCCGTGAGCTAGGTAGAATCCAACATGTAACACCAACTTATACATAAGACATATAGGCCTATAAGACAAAAATAACCACTCGTACATTGAACATAGGCCAACAAGGCCATACAATCTTTTACGTACATGACATCTGTCTATAAGCCTCTAAGAATACATAATTGTGGTAAAGGTAGGGACAGAACCCCGTCATACCAAACAATACACATCCAAATCATACTTTCCAAACAAGCAACTCCGGAGCAAATGGAGTGCACCAACATCTTCCGCTGAGCTGATCGCCTACTTGGAGGACTCTCGACCTGTCTATCGAGACCTGCGGGCATGAAACGCAACATCCCCAGGCAAAAGGGACGTCAGTACAAATAATATACCGAGTATGTAAGGCAATATACTGAAAGCTGAAACTGAACTGATAATATAATAACTAAAAGTAACTGGGAGTCAAAGATAATCTGAAGATACGCTTACTTGCTGATACTGACTCAATTCTGTCAATATAGTAAGTAAAATAGTTGTCTGGCCCTGTAAGGCTCGGTATATATATAACTACTCTGCCGTAGTAGGCTCGCTCATAGGCGCTCCGCCATACTATGCTCTGTTTCTCGGCCAACTGGGCTCGCTCATAGGCACTCGGCTACAGTAGGCTCGGTATATAACTTACCATCTGATCAGAGCTTGCCCAATAGGAGCCTGCCCATCGATTATAGCTCGATAGTAATTAAAATACTGTAATACTATATATATATAGGCTCTCTGCTCTCTTGACTGGAAGAAGATAATACTCAATTAAGTATGAAGTCCCAATAAGGAGAATACTGTAATTTATGAGACTAGGATAATGTATATAAATTCGGGAGTATGAACTTCTTTTTATGCCTCGTTATCAAATACATGTAATTACGCGATCATGCCAAAAATGAAGAAATGACTTAGCCTTAACATACCTGAGTTGATTCTCTTGGAAATCCCTCTAACACCCGTTAATTGCGACAAAATATGTAACGCCGAGATCGAAATAGGGAACAATCCATATGAAATGCTCAAAGAAATAACGTTGCTATTGCAAAATCATCTCTGTTGAAACATTTTCTCAAGAGCTTTAGTATTAACGTTACTATTCAATGGAAAGCTTGGCTGAAATGTCTCTTAAGAGGTTAGAACTAACGTTACTATGTAATTGAAAAGCTTGGCTGAACTCTCTTAATACATTCTAATGAGTGTTTGTAATGGAAAGGACATTATAAAGTTAATCACTTGAACACCTAAGGCCAAATGAAGTAAAGATGAAAATCTTCTAAATGGTTTTTACAAGTAATAAAGAATATAGTCACTTTGTGTTTATCACTTAGTTGCCACCTTTCAATTTGATGTATGAGTCATTAGTTTGAATAGTGGGCTGCCACATAGTCATATTTTAAACCTTATCTAATAATTTCTTAATTAATTAGGTAATATCCCACTACCCAATAATTAACCAATTGCCCACATAATTAAGAATTATCTCAACTTACTTAAAATGCTATTCACTTTTAACACACCTTATACACTTTACTATCATGGTCATGTGGTACCTTGTATGGCACTAGTCCATAAATACCGGGTATTTTAGCTCGGGCCGTATTTTACCCTAAAATGTCAAACTTTGACGAAATTCATTTGCTTTGATTCGCTTACCCTCTTGCCTTCACGAATTTACTTATCCCTTGTTTAAAATAATATAATACTTATAATCCCAAAATAATCTTGTTCCCGAGCTTACGTCGATTAACTTACGACGAAACTTTAACGTACAAACAAAATGCGGGATGTAACATCTCATTTTCGAGCTTTCATGAATTTATTTATGACGTACTTCCACATACGAAAATATGGGGTGTAACATCATTCCCCCTTTTGGAACATTCGTCCTCGAATGTTGACTGATGCACTTATCATTTTCATGACTTATGCCTTCCGAATACTTTAGTACTCCTCTTGCCATCTAGGCAATTGTTCTGTGAATGAATCCCAAAGGCCAAGGCATTCCCCCCTTTAGGCCTCTTCTTCATGCCACGACTTGTAGTCGTAATCTTTCCAATCTCGTAACTGTTGCTACCTTCTATCATGCAGCCTGTATGACTCTAAACCTGTAAGTATGCCTATGCGATCTTCTCTCCTTTTTCCTCCAGCTTTTAGCCAACATTTAGGCCTCACTTTGTGAACATATACAGAGCTTGATAATATGTCCCTTTGGGCATCAATAAGTATATTGAAGTTCTTCACTCGTACTTTGTCGAACTTACGAATATTGCTTTATCTTATTTCATAGACCTGGTTATCCATTCATATGACTTTACTGTACCTAGGTACGTCATACTATACCACAACTCTTAGTTCAATTTATCATTACTGAGGTCTGCTATCAAACTCCAGGTTACTCTCGTTGCTTATTCTATATATATAAATCTAAGTCCTTTAATGCTTCCTCATTACTTGTTCATCTTAAGAGTGACGGCCTAATCTCACCTTATACTTTGTGACTTGTGTCTATCCATTGTTGATTCACCTCAATATCGATTTATCATCTGCGATTGCTAAGTTGATCTCTTATGTAACACTGCCGCTAGGGCTCACGTCTCATTGGGGGACATCTAGATTAATCAGATTGATCCACCTAGGGACGATACTATACTTCCATAACCGTATTTCATAGTATCCCAATGTGATTCACCTTACGTGGGTAATTTAATCCCGTACAATTCGTGAAATCCTCTTCAAGTCATTACTCAATCGAAGGGCCAAACGTCATCCTTTATACATCACAATTACACCCTCATTCTATTACCAGGGCAACATTCCATTTATTCTAAATGCCATTAGTCTTAGACTCCTTTGAGTTCATTCAGGCTATACTGAACTTTGTATAACTTAGAGAAACCATCAGTTCTTCTTGTTTTCATGGGCTTAATCCCGAGGACTTATCCATTCTCGTCACCTTCTCACTCGCCTTTTCTTATCCTTACTCCTGTCTTCCTAAAACCTTGTTGCTCTACCATACTTTAGCTTGCAACTTATACCTACTTATACTATTCACAACCTTCTTTCAACTTGCTTGACCATAGATTTCCTTATGTTATTCTGGAACATCAAGTGAGACATCACACCATCTATAACTCCTCTTCACTCTCTTGGCTAAATCTCTTGGTACATAGAAACCATAGGCTGGAAGGTACGCCACTGACACTGCCGCTATCATTCTTGGATACTTAATCCCAACACTTCTAACCTTCTATCCGAAGTATGGACTATTCACAATCTTCTGCCTTTGAGTATCTCGTACGTTGTTCACATTTACCTTACTTACCTTAAAACCTCGCATCGTATCTTTTATCTCTTTTATGACCTCTCTTCCACATAGGTATAACTCACGTCCATAACTTGAAGCTATATCATAATACTTGCACCTCTGGTGCTTACACAATCCGATTGGAGCTTCGTACTGACTTCTTATGAGGCTGGTACTTTTCTAACCAACTTTATCATAAGGCCGTTATAGAATATGGTTGTTGTACTATCTCTCTTGCATCTATGATATTAGTGGTTAGGGATATTTCGAAGTAGAGTTTGACTCTAAGTTGGGCTGCTCTCCCCGACACAAGCATTGCCTTGGGCGTTGAGACTCTTGGGAACTTTGACGTATCGGGAGATTCAAAGGGGGCATCGACCTTGAGTGGAACTCTCTCCTTAGCCCTTAATTCATTGACATTTGTTATTCTTTGGGAGTTTAGTGTTTGATGACAACGAAATGTTTTCAATTTAAATTATTTTCCATGTATAACCACCATATTAGTATAAGTTTCTCATAGTATTTAAGTATAGATAGTTTGTTATATTTTTTTCAATCATTTATTTATATGTTTCATATGTGGTTGAACATGAAGAATATATATATCTAATGACCTTCTCTTCTTTTTTTGAACATGTACGTTTGTTTGGGCCTGATGAGTTTCTGAGGAGCTCAGGCCCAAGTCCAGCATTGCTGTTTTTGGAAATCTGAAGTAATTCGTCGCCGCCCTTTTACTACTGGGCTGCCTCTTTGAGGCCCAATTACCAAAGTCCAATCTCCTCCTATAACTCCTTTATTATTTACTGCCTCGTCTCTTTAGTTTTATTGCCTTGTCCCATTTTACTGCATTCTTGTTGTTATTTTATTTCACATGTATACAACAATATTATATTGGATCAAACGCTTAATTTATATCTTAAGACATATAAAACTCAGGCAAGCCTTAAATAAAATAGGTCTAAAATAAGAATTAAGTAGTAACTAATCTCCTGTTCGCTAATTATAAATTGTTTATATCATCACTATGTTTTCGCTCACCTTTTTTCTTGAAAGACTTTGAAGCCCAACGGACGACAGTCCACTTTCAAAAGGAAAAAATCCAAACTGAATCGCCAGCTTTATCTTCAAAAGGGAATCAAATCATTTTCGAAAAAAATAAAGTGATGTCGCCCCAAAAGGATTTTCAAAGAATGGTTTTTCTTCAAGTCTTGAAATCAAGGTATATCTTAGGCTTACTCCCATCTCACTAGAACAATATACGCCTCATGCTTAGGAACAAGTGCTTAAGCTTAGTTCTCCGTTCATATACTTTCTTAAATACAAACATCCTATATCTCCTTCACCATTTAGGCATTCTGTTGGTTGCACCTATATGAAACAGTGTTATTAGGGTGAACTCTTATGAACTTCCACCACCTTTTTGCACATATATTCTGTTATTATCAAGTTGTCTTTCATAAAAACAAGACATTAGTCATTTTGTTATAGTTGAATGATAACTGCTCTCAAGCTGAGTATAACTGCCTCATGTCTAGATATAACGTGTGGCTGAGTTTAACCTGTTTAGCATAACACTTTCATTGACTTTATCTCTTTTATGATATTACTGACTTTGTGAAGCTTACCCTGTCTTTGTAAGATCATAACCTTATGTGAAGTATCTATGTGTAGCTGGTTTAAAATGTTGTATGTGTCCCTATTTGTTTGCATGACCACATGTTCTTACACTTTGTCTTGAAATTGCACCCAGTCCTCTCTTTCATGCTAATCATAACTAAATATGATCTGTAAATCCTAAAAGAACCTCTTATTATTACTTCTTGGGCATAATAGTCTACCTATTTCAATATATGATTAGTGTTCTTATGAAGATGTGATTCTGCCCTCAATCCCAAATAAAGTATGATTGATAATCTGTGATACTGTTAGGCATTTTAGGGAATCCCATGTTTGAATATGTAATATGTAGTCATATTAAGAGTCCTGATTATGTTCTGGTATCTTTGATAACAACTTTAGAAGCTACTTAATCATGACTGTCTGTCTGAATCCTTGTTGATGCTTTTTAAGCTTCAAGTGGTATTGTTAATATGTGCATATGCTAGTGGCAAGGCTTGAGTTAACTAATCTGTGGTTAGTTTGATAAAACAGAGGCATTTGTATTACTGCATACCTGAATTGTGTACTCTTTTAGATAGAATCTCAAGTGTTTGGTTATTTTGGAAGTAACATCAATATATTCCTATCTTTATGTGTGACCTGTTAGATACGTGTTTCATTCCTTTTATACTAGAAATGTAGTCATAAAATGAAACTGTTCTTATGTCCTTAAGTTATTCTGTCGAGGGAAAAGTATACTTCTATGGTAGGGTGTATTGTGGTGGTTAGTTTACATTGAAAAGGCCTCATTGGAATTTAAACCCATAGAAAAAAATGAGTCGTTAGTGGTTAGGGATATTTAGGAGTAGAGTTTAACTCTAAGTTGGGCTGCTTTCCCCGACACAAGCATTGCCTTGGGCCTTGAGACCCTTAGAAACTTTGAAGTATTGGGAGATTCAAAGGGGGCATCGACTTTGAGTGGAACTCTATCCTTAGCCCTTAATTCATTGACATTTGTTATTCTTTAGGAGTTTAGTGTTTAATGACAACGAAAGGTTTTCAATGTAAATTATTTTCCATGTATAACCACCATATTAGTATAAGTTTCTCATAGTATTTAAGTATTGATAGTTGGTTATATTTTTCTTCAATCATTTGTTTATATGTTTCATACGTGGTTGAACATGCAATATATATATATATATATATAATGACCTTCTCTTCGTTGTTTATTGAACATGTACGTTTGTTTGGGCATGCTGAGTTCTTGAGGATCTCAGACCCAAGTCTAGCATTGTTTGTTTCTGGAATTATGAAGTCAGCCATTGCCGTCCCTTTTACTGATGGGCGTGCGTCTTTGAGGCCCAATTACCAGAGTCCAATCTCCTCCTTTAACTCCTTTATTATTTACTGCCTCGTCTCTTTAGTTTTATTGCCTTGTCACATTTTACTGCATTCTTGTTGTTATTTTATCTCACATGTATACAACAGTATTATATTGGATTGAATGCTTAATTTTAAGTCATACAGAACTTAGGCAAGCTTTAAATAACATAGGATTAAAAGAAGAATTAGTTAGTAATTAATCTCCTGTTCGCTAATTATAAATTATTTATATCATTACTATGTTTTCGCTCACCTTTTCTCTTGAAAGATTTTGAAGCCCAAAGGACGGAAGCCCACTTTCAAAAGGAAAAAAACCAAACTGAATCGCCAACTTTATCTTTAAAAGGGAATCAAATCATTTTCGAAAAAAATAAAGTGTTGTCGCCCCAAAAGGATTTTCAAAGAATGGTTTTTTTTCAAGTTTTCAAATCAAGGTATATCTTAGGCTTACTCCCATCTCATTAGAACAATATACGCCCCCAGCTTAGGAGGAACAAGTGTTTAAGCTTAGTTCTCCTTTCATATACTTTCTTAAATACAAACATCCTATATCTCTTTTCAAAAGCTCTTTTCAAGTATACATGCCCTAACATTATTTTCCTCTGTAAATGCATACCCCCTTTAAACTACACCATCCCTTTGTAAAAATTATGTCATAATATCATGTAAGCCATATCTATAGAACATTAGTTAAGGAATAGTATAAGTAATTAATTCTAAATCTAGTCTAAGTCCTATGGAGCTACCTCAGGTAGATTTTAAAGGGTGCCTAACACCTTCCCCTTAGAAGAACCAGAACCCTTACCCATAATCTCAATGGTTAGTAGACTAATAAAGAATATGACTTAGTAATTAAATAGGTACCCTAGTATACCTTTAAATATTAGGTGGAGACTCTCTTTTATCAACAACAGAGAAATCACAAGTTGAATCTTGTTATGACTAGTGCAAAATAGGGCGCAACACCTGGTCCAAACTCCTGAACATACTCATAAAGTGTGACAAGTTCTTCTGGAGCCCCGGCGTAGTAATAGGCTGCTCAGGTGCAAGCTCAACATGCTCAGTCTCCTGATCCTCAACTGGAGCTATTGGAGGCTCCCCAGTTGCTACTCTAGCAAGTGCTCTAGCTATAGCACATGCCCCTCCTCGACCTCTACCCTGACCCCGGCCTCTTGCAGCTCTAGCAGGGAGCGCTAGTGTCTGTTCAGCTGATTCGGTAGTATGTGTCCTCACCATCTGTGAGAGAATAGAAGTGTAAAGGTTCAAACATTGGAATAACAATTCGACATGATAAAGAATGAAAGATGATGATGTTTCCTAACAGTTCAGAAGCCTCTCGAAGATAAGTACAGACGTCACTGCATCGATCCGCAAGACTCTATTAAACTTACTCGTGACTCGTAGAAAATATGAACCTAAAAGTCTGATACCAACTTGTCATGACCCAAATCTACCATAGGGGTCGTGATGGAACCTAATCTCTAAAACTAGGTAAGATAATCACTTAATAACATTTAAATCAACAAGAGTTTAATATATAAGCGGAAATAGAATCAATCCTCGCGGTCAATATAAGCTCTCACTGCCTAGATCTGCTGCCTCCAACAGCTTAGGTTCAACAACAAGTCATCACATAGAAACACACATATATGGCACCTCGTGCCCACATTTTTATCACAATCACAATAGCCACTCGTATCGCTCCGCCCTGACAAAAGGACACAATAGTCACTCGTATCGCTCCGCCTTGACGATAACACAATAGCCACTCGTATTGCTCCACCCTGACAATATCACAATAGCCACCCGTATCGCTCTGCCTGACAATATCACAATAGCCACCTGTATCGTTTCGCTCAGACAATATCACAAAAGCCATACATATCACTCCGCCCTGGTAATATCACAATAGCTACCGATATCGCTCTGTCCTGACAATATCACAATAGACACCTGTATCGCTCTGCCCTAACAATATCACAAACACAATGGCACTTTAAAACACTTGTGCCAACACCCAAACAATATGCTCAACATGTCCACATACGCCACAATATTCACAAAACAATAATGTCAAACTTTCATCAAGGATATGAGTTCATAATTTATCAACAAGTTGCACAAGGACATGAAAATAGTAAAATGTGATTGGGTATTTAACAAATAAAGTATTACTATGACTAAATCAAGTGTAGTGATCATGTTCACATCCACCAAGTGATTAAGCATGTATCATATACAATACATCCTCAAATTAAGGCATATTAATAGCCTAAGGCTTAATCTAGTCACAAGCCACACTTAGCACCCATGTACATGCTCGTCACCTCGTGTACACGTTGCTTTTTCACATAATACAAATAAGATATGAAGGCCAAATCCTAAGGGGTATTCCCTCACACAAGGTTAGGCAAGATACTTACCTGAAATAAGCCAAATCAATACTCTAAGAAGCCATTGCCTCTCGAATCGGCCTCCAAACGGGTCAAATCTAGCCAAAACTAACTCAATAACATCAAACACAGCTATAGAAATCAAATCCAAGTAATAAAGCTTCGATATTTTTCAATAATCAAAAAGTCAATCCGGGCCCGCTTCCAGGAACCCAACAAAAGCCACAAATCCTAAACTCCCATTCTAATACGAGTCCAACCATACTAGCCATAATAACAATATCTACACGGAAGAGAATGATGAGTGGTGATTTTACCATTTATTCTAGTCTCTTTTCTCTAGTTTTTGTGTCCTTTAATTATAAAATGAGGTGATTTATGGTGTGCATTTCTAGAATTTTAAGTACAATGAGTCTTGAAGAGAATTGAAATTAAATCAAGTGGATTCGTGCAAAAAGAGTGAAAGAAGTGCAAAAATTTCCAGTGGAATCGCATCTGTGCAGAACCATCTGAATCTGCTCTCTCGCATCTACGAGAAAAGGTGCACATTTGTGGAAGAAGATATGCGAGGCATGCATTGCATCTGCGCCTGATGAACCGCTTATACGAACGCGCTTCTGCGCTTGGAGTCCGCTTCTATGAACGCACTTCTGCAGACACTTGTCCGCTTTTGCGGAGTAACTATTTACCACCAAGTATCGCATCTGTGTGCAGAAATTCTGCATCTGCGGAGCTGCACTTGCAATGATTGTTCCGCTAGAGCGGTTAATGGGCTTCAGACCTTGGCAGGATTGACAATTCACATTTTCTCTATTCCCAAACCACAAATACACGACCTAGCTTATTGGAAACACATCTTCGGCATCTTTGGCATATCTTTTGGCTTATATTCAGTCTCTTGATTAGAGAACACAAGTTTTGGAGCTAGGGTTCTTGCACACACACTTGGGTCTTGAAGATTTGAAGCTTTTGGTTGAGAATTGCTTACCCATTTATGTTCATTTCTTCATTTCCTTGCTTTGTATTGAATATCTAAGTGTGTAGTATTTTTTCCAACACTTGAATCTTGTTTATGAGAATATCATATATAAAGTGTGGATTAAATATCTTGTTGTGCTTATGTATTAAATGATTTTTATTTATTATGAAGTAAGTTATTATTTCTTTCATTATTCTTGTTCTTTAATGTTTCCAAAGGGATTAGCTAACCCTAGGACTCGTCCATTTACGTTGAATTAATTTTGGAAAAGATAATTTGGGGTTGGGAAAGATTAATTAACAAGAACTTGAGGCGTTAACCCTCACTTTATAGATTCTACCTAGGGATAGGATTGAACTACTTGTAGCCATATTCGGGCATGCTTAATCTCTTAATTGTTTTAGGGATAATTCAGTTAGAAAGTCTTGTTAGTCTTCGGAAGAAGCTAATATAGAACTATTACCCGAGGCTAATTAACATAAACTTGCTCATATTTGTAAAATCGTGAAATACATTAGATAGTTACTTGAGTGTAATTGCCAATGCATTCATGCTTATATCCATAGATCGTTACTTGCTTTCTAGGTTCTCAAAACCTTTCTAAGTGTTTGGCTTAGCATAATAAGTGATAATTCTCTTACACGCCTAATCGCCTACATATTGTTCTCTGTGGGATTCGACCCCGACTCATAGTTGGGTCAATATATTACATGCGACCCTGTCCATTTACTTTTTAGTAGTGGATTTGGACGTCATCAAAATTGGCGCCATTGCCGGGGAATAATTTGGCGTATTTAGGTTATTTGAGAAATGATGTACGTGCTTTGGTCCAAACTTATGAATATATGTGTAATTATTTTTCTCATCTTTGTTTATTTTTCTTGTTGTTTTCTTGATTGATTATTATTTATTTTCTTAGTTTTGAAAATTTGCATCGCATAATGAAAATTGGTCGGATGGTAGTTGTTCATACTTTGATGACCCTTGTCCTTATTGTGGAGGACCACACTCGTGGCAAAATTGTTTAAATTCTCCCGGGGGCGGATTTTGCGCACAATCTCAAACCCATGAGTGGATTATTTATGATAAGTGTAGTAGTCAAAATGGCCATTGGGATAATTGTGCTTATTTGTCCTTCCCTTCCCCGAACCCCCGCTATGATGATTCTACTTTTTGTGATAACAAGTATAGGGATACGGAAGTGGAAGAAATTGAGCATGGTCGAAATGGAGAGTTCAAGCTCATTGTGGAATGCCTACTTGAAGGAGGAAACAAAGAGCAAAAGGCCTTGGAGGAGCTTTTGGAAAATAGTCTCCGAAATGATTTAGCACTTGAAAGGTTAAACTTACAAATGGGAGAAATGCTTGAAGCTTTAGAGGTCCAAAAAGCCTCGGAAGTGAATGATAGCCAAGAACCTTCCTTAGAGATTGAAGCCGAAAATCCTTCTTTGGCACTTGATCAAAACCAAGAAGAACTCTCAAATGCTCAAAATGAGAGAATGATGCTCATATTAGAGGCCATTCTTAAAAATGAGGAGAAGCACAACTTGGCACTCGAGGACTTGAAACAAATTTTGACTCAAAATGATGAGAATATCCGCACTTTGGAAGCTCAAATGAAAATATCGGTTGAGGCTCACTATGCCCACCAACTTGAGAGTGTGGAAAGAGCTCAAGAAAAGTCCAACTTCGAGGAAGAAAGTGAGCTTTATTTTGAGGAATCAAGAATTGAACATCCGCCAACTGACTCCATGCTTATTAGTGGTGCCAAGAAAAATATGAAATTAGAGTCAACCAATGTAGTTGAGAATATGGTAGAATTTGACTCTAGTTCAGGGGACTAAGAGGATGTCAAAATCCAGAAAGAATTGAAATTTGGAGGCTTGATGTCACATTCCAAGCATTTCTGAACATTGGATTTGTGTGGTGATATGGGAATTGAACTACACGAATCAATGAGGGATTGCGAAGAGGAGAGGCAAGGGCCATACATCTTACAATTTGAAGGTAGAAGAAGGCAAAATGACATTCCTCACATGAAAGCCAAAAAATGCAAAATGAAGCAAATGGAATTTGGCTTGATCATCTACTTACCACCCCCCATTGCTCGTGGTCACAAACTTGATTCCAAGTTGGGTGCCCAATTCATATCTTCCAAGTGGAGAGAAAAGTGGTAAAGTTGATTCGCATCGTGCCACGACGTTAAATGTGGTGCTTGGTGGGAGGCAAGCCAACGTTTTCAAATATTGTTGTTAGATTTTTATTTTTTTCTGTAGGTTAGTTGATTTTGTTGAACATTTTGATGTGTGTGTGTCTTAGAGTGCAGGGTAAGTGAAGAAAAAGTGGCTAAACTTGCTTTTCTGTGGCAAAAATAATGTGATCGCATATTGGTTATGCGCACTGCATATTGGTCGCAGAATGAGTCAGAAGTTCGTAAGCTTTGGTCGCTCAAAATGTGGTAGAATGCCAATTCTGAGGACCGCATAATGGTTATGCGACTGAAAATGGGATCGCACATTGGCCGAGCACACACCCATCATTTTTCAAATTTTGAGTTCATTTTTGAAACTTTCGTTTTCAGAATAACTTAGTCTATTATTTTTGACTAATCTGCCAAGTTTCAGATTTTTTGGAGTTGATTGAGGAGTTTGAAGTGTTGGAACAAGCCAAAACAGTGGATGCCCAATTCTGCCCAGCAGAACTTTAGTTCAACCGCACCTGAGACAACATTTGCATAGATGCGGCCTCGCAGAAGCGCCAGCGCAGATGCGAACTCTTTGCAGAAACGGCTCATTAACTGCAGAAGAGTAGGCGCGGAAGCGGTTAATCCCTCGAAGATGCGACGCGTCGGGTAATTTTAAAGAGTCCATATGTTCTTCAGTAGGTAATACCATCTCCCTTTCAATCTCAACTCCCCAACCCAAAACCCCTCTCATCTCTCACGCTATTGCTCTTCACCACTGCACACACTCAAGTTCTCACACACAGACAACACAGGAATCATCTTTAGCTCTCTCTTCTACTTCTCTCTTCTGCTTTTATTTTCTTTTCTTCTTCATCCCTTCTCTATGGCAGAATTCCCACAACCCCATTTCCTTCTGATTAGTGTTAATATTAGGGGTGAGGAAATTGGTTGAGTGTAGTCGTGTGTGCTGTTGTTGTTGAAAAACATTTGGGAGAATTCTGAGTACCTAATTTGTTTAAAGAAGCATGACTTCTCTTTGCTCGTTAAATGTTTGATAATTTGTCCAAGAGAATTTTGGTTGCGAAGTGCCTTAAAATAAGGTTTAATCAAGTCGTATAATCATCTAGTGCACTAATTTAGAAGTCTTGAGTATAAATTGTGTGCTAAAATCATCTTTAGAAGTGAAAAGATTCGGCAATTTCTGTGTTGTTGAAACCCCTGATGAACACCACAGAAGAGGGAGAAATGCCGCAGATGCGGCCTCACACCTGTGATGCGTTTTCCGCATGTGCGATATTGGGTCAACTGTGAAAGTTCGCAGAAGTGAAGACCATTCCGCAGAAGCGAAACCGCATATGCGAGGTGTTTCGCAGGTGCGGTGATTGGGTAGTTTGTGCAAAAACTGTAGCTATGCAACTTTGGCTTGCTGGGCCCGTTTGGCTTGATTCTTTGGCCTAATTGCATTGTTTTGAGTTGCTTAACATGATTATAATTCCCGACTAATTTGGTTTTGATTTTTTTAGGTACTTTGAGATTTAAATGGACCCGAACATGAACAAAAATATGGCGGTTGATCATGAAATTGAAGAAGTGGCTGAGGATTTGAACTATGATGCCAGTAGATTCATGTCTTCCGAGTGCCAAAATCAGTATTATGATGATCTCATCACGAAGAATCTCAAACTTGAGAAAGGAATTGTCGATGACAAAGTGGACGAGCTGCTTCCAAATTTCCATGGCCGGCTAGTTTCAAGCGGCTGGACCTGCTTCATCCCCATTCCATGCAAGGCCAATGAGGAATGGGTTAGGGAGTTTTACACCAACTTAAAGCGTACACATTTCCAAAACCATGAACTTACAATAAGGGGTAAGATTGTGAAATTTGGAGTTGAAGAGATAAATGATGTCTATGGGCTTCAAAATCATCCACTCGAGCCAATGCGAGAAAGAGGTACATGCGAAAATGGTGATTGGCTAGTCTCAAAAATTTGTCCTACAAGTCAAACAGTGACTTGGGCTAAAGAGAAAAAAGGCATCAAATGTGGTGATTTCACAACTGAAGCAAAAATATGGTTGTATATCGTTGCGAGCAGAGTGTCTCCTTGTGGGAACGTGTCTGATGTCACATATACTAGGGCCCTAATAATTGCTTGCATCATTGATGGCATTCCAGTGAATGTTGGTCATTACATCGTTCATGAGCTGAAGGAGTATGTGCTTCAAGGTGGCTCGACATTGATATTTCCATCAATGATTACAGAGTTGTGCGGGCGTGCACAGGTTGAGGAATGGAATGGAGATCATTTGATACCATCGGACAAGCCCTTTCACCCATTGAGAGTGACAGGAGAAGGTAGTGTGGTAAAAAGCAAGAAGATGAAAATGGAGATTGTTGTAGGTGAGGGGTCCTCCTCACAGGCAGCACTGCCCAAGGGACCATTTGGGATGTTGAACTCACAGCTTGTCTCCATCCGTGACTTAGTGTCACAGCTCCCTAGTGGCCCCTCACACTCCCAGCCTACGCCCGTGTATTTTACTAGGGAAGAAATGAAGACCTACCTTGAGAACCAGAAGAAGCAAGCAGAGTTGCATGAGAAGTTGGCAGCTTCTGATAGCAGGCTCGAGGCAGCCTATGGCAAAATAGCCAAGGCACATGTAGATCTTTAGGCAGATTTCAACAAGTAGAAATAGATAAATAATAAGAAGAGCAGATTCATGATAAAGATGTGGAGAGGCATCAAGGCCATCTTCAAATGGGGGCAGTCGAACAGGAAGCTATCGGTCTAGGAAAAGGATTATAGTGAAGTGTATTCCTTCTTGTCAAATGCTGCTGATGCTGATACTGATGCTACTGATAATGATGAGGCCGGGAGCTCTACACGGCAGTGATTAGCCTTTTCCCGCAATCTGCTAGTCTAATGCAAACCTCAGGGAGACCCTCAAACTACTCTTATATTATCTTGATATTGTGCAGTGAGGACACTGCAATGTTTTTAGTTGGGGGTGGCTTTAGGGAGTATACTTTATTTGTACATTGATATTTAACTTGTGCCCTTGCCGGGCTTATGCTTTTGTATGGATATCGTGTGCCCTTGTCGGGCTTGTTCTACTATTGTTTATCATATGCCTTTGCCGGGCGTAGTTTCTGATTGGTGATTAATTGCGGATTAGTCGCTTTTGTTAATCTATTTTATTTTTCTTTCTTTATTTATTTTCTTAGTAGTTTTTAGTTTATGTTATTTTTATTCCTTTAGTATTAGTTTCTTTTGTTATTTTATTTTATTTAGTAGTTATTAGTTATTTTTTTTATTCCTTTAATGTTTATTTTATTTTCTTTAGTAGTTTTTAGTTTATATTATTTTTATCTCTTTAGTAGTAATATACTTTTCAATAATTTCCCTATGATGGAAGGCGTGACAACTTTCTTAAGGGAATTAGTCTTGTTTTGTTATATGGAGACTTTTGGATTGTTTGGTACTAATAAAATTAGTCTCTTGTATGCGAAGTGTGAATTAAGAATACCCCTCTGAATTTGAGTTGTAAATTGAAAAAGTAAGTTACATGGAGAAGAATAATTTTTGTGACAACTTTTTGGTTCATTTGGTGACTCTTTGCCCACTACTTGGCATGATATTGTTATAATTGCTCTTATTAAGAAGTAAAATTGATCTGTCTTGATTAGTTCATGTGCCATGTATGTTAGTTTTTGTTAAAATTAATTCTTGTGTTTACTTTTATCATCTAGAACTTGCCCGGTTGATCTTTCAATGTTAATGTTAATTATGTTTGGTTGGAGGGATGAACTTAGGCATTCTTTGTGATCTTTGAAAAAGCCTCTTTATCCTTCCAAGCCTACCATTGCATAAATATTATCACTAGTTTACCCCATTTGAGCCTTTAACCTTTTCTTTGGCTACCTCATTACAAAACCTTTACCCTTTTGTGAAATAATTCCCTTTTTTGAACCCGCCCCTCCTTGAATGTTGAGAGTGAGTCTAAAAGCGTAAGTTGGGGGTATTGGTATTAATTGAGAAATGGTAAAGATGTACATTGTGTATAGAAGTATATACCTCAAATATGTTTATATGAAGATACTCAAGCTCCCAAAGAAAATAGCTGTATAAAAAAATATGGAGTCTTGAGAAAATTAGAGAGTTACTTTAAGGTGGTTCTATGTTGGTAACTAGATATCAATAAGGGCTATGTGGTTTAAAATGAAGCAAAGTGCAAAAAGAAAGACAAATGTGAGTAGTGTTCAAGGAGGGCGTAGTCACTTGTATCCTAAATGCTTATCCTACCCTTCCCTAAGCCTACATTACAAGCCTAAAAAGTCCTTATGTGATATCCAACCGAATGTTCTTGAATACACGGCGAATTAAAATAAAGGCAAGCTTATGGTATGATATTTTATAACACTTGAAATTCTTTGTTGAGAGTGAGTGTCTTTGTGCATTTGTCCCTTGTGTTGTTATTGTAAATATGGTGATTGTGGGACTTTCTTTCTTGTGAGGGCACATGGATTATTATGGATTAGTGATATTGATATATTTCGAATTGAGTAAATTGAGCATATGTAGTAGACTAGTACTTTTGAGTCACTTCTTGAGGCTTGGTTATTATCACTTAATTATTTTGAAACTCCATTGCATTCTTGAGATTATTTTAAATGAGGGAGTTATTTGGTTGAGATTCACATGCTTGAGCCTAATTATTAGTACCAACCAAATCCATAAGTATTATGCTTAATTGGAGAATATGATTTGAAAATGATAGCGATGCTAATTGTGCTTTAAACAGCCTCATTGCATTTTTGGTTTTGATTTGCTTGAGGGCAAACAAAAGCTTTAAGTTGGGGGTGTTGATGAGTGGTAATTTTACCATTTATTCTCGCCTTTTTATTTAGTTTTTGTGTCCTTTAATTATAAAATGAGGTGATTTATGGTGTGCATTGTTAGATTTTCAGGTACAATGAGTTTTGAAGAGAATTGAAATTAAATGAAGTAGATTCGTGCAAAAAGAGTGAAAGAAGTGAAAAACATTCCAGTGGAATCGCATCTGCGCAGAACCATCCGCATCTGCGATAAAAGGTGCGCATTTGCGGAAGAAGATAGCATCCGCATCTGCCCAGGGATAGCATTCGCGAACGTGGCCACTGCCTCACATTCGCTAAACATAAAAATTCAACAGCCTCAAATAACCCTTCGTGAATGCGGTTCCAACCTCGCAAACGCGATGCACAACCTCCCCAAGACTATGCGAACGCAAGGGCCAAGGTCCTGTCAATCCCCCAACTGACTCACCTCTATGCAAATGTGACCACTAGTCGCAAACGCAAAGACTACTCATCCACAACCTAATGCGAACGTGACGCCCTAATCGTGAACGCGAAGCACAAACCTACCCATCACCAAAATTCCCTCCGCGATTATGATACTGCATCCCCTATCGCAAACAAGGGACTGACACCAACAAAAATCTACAACTTCCAAAAATGCTCTGGGTGGTTTGAAAATCACCCAAGCCACCCGGGACCCCGTCCAATCATATCAACGAGTCAATAAATACTACCCCGACCTATCCAAATCCTCCAAACACATATGATAACATCACATCAATGATCAAAGGCCAAAACACAAGTTGATCTTCTCTTAAGTTCAAGAACCTTCATACTTCAAACCAAGCGTCTGATTCAAGCCTACAATCTGGATTACAACCTGTAACGATCCGACAGATTGTTTTTTGTTCTAGCATCTCTTTCTATAATTTAAGACTTTGAGTGCCTTCATACGCTGTACTATGACTTAAATGCATGGTTGGTTTTGATTTTCGAGTGGTTCGGGATGGTATTAATAGAGTAATTTTTCATTTGGAAGCTTTAAGTTGGAAGAGTTGACCAAGGTTTGACTTATATGTAAATGACCTCAGAATTGTGCTTTGATTGTTCCAATAGGTTCATATGGTAATTTTGGACTACGGTGTATATCCGGATTGAGATTTGGAGGCTCCTAGGTTGATTCGATCTAATTTGCCGAAAGTTGGCAATTTGAAGGTTTGGAAAGTTCATAAGTTTGACCGGGAGTTTACTTTGGTGCTATCAGACTCTTATTGTGGTTTGGAAACATTATATAGGTTCATTTTCTTGATTGGAACTTCTGTGTAAAGTTTGGTTATGATACAGAATGTTTAAGTGTGATTCGGACGAGTTCGGCGAAGAGTGAAGGCTTGAAAGTTAAGGTAATGACCTTCATCTTCAATTTTTGGTTTTGATGTTATTTATGATGTTTCTAACTTTTGGGTAAGTTTGAATAATATATTTATACTTATTAGATTGATAGGACGAGGTCCCGAGGGGCTCGGGTGAGTTTCGGGGTGGTTTCGGACTTAGCATTACTGATTTTCTAATGTCTCTGATGTTCTTTGCCATCGCGAAGGATTAACCGTGTTCACATTTGTTTTGGCAGGTGGGATTTTTTTGTTTCGTATTGGCATCAGTAGCTCGTGTTTGCGAAGAGGATATGGGTTGGAAGAACTTGATCCTACCCATTCGTGATGATTTACCGCATTCACGGATGGGGAAGTTCAGTTGTGCATCACGAACGCGATGGTCTAGCCGCATTCGCAAAAAAGGACAGGAGTGTCGGTGTGTTTTGTGCTTTGCGTTCATGATGTATTGATAACGAACGCGATGGAGGATTTCGGTCAAAGGTATATTTTGTCCAAAAATTCGGGAATTACTCATTTTTTACTATTTTGAGTTTTCGAGCTCGGGAAGAGGCCATTTTGGAAGGATTTTCACTACTACTTTATGGGTAAATAATTTCTACTTTGATTTAATTGTATATCTATCATGGAATATTTTAAGGAAAATTTTGAATTTTTTCCTACATTTTAAGACAGTGTATTTTGGGGACTTGAGTACCGATCTGGACACGGTTTTGGAATCTTACCATATATTTGGACTCGCCAGGTTATGGGTCATCAGTTTTTCATCTTGGTTTCAGATTTCGGGCATACGAGCCCGTGTTGACTTTGTTGACTTTTTGGTAATTCATCAAAGATCGAGTATTTATGGATTGAGGGCGTTTCCTATGGCATTGGGGGACTTCCTTGGTTGATGTTTGGCTAGATTTGAGCCGGTTAGAGGTGATTTGTCAAAGAAATGCAATTTTGGAGCTTTGGACTAGCCTCAGCGAGGTAAGTATCTTGCCCAATATTATTGGGGGAATAACCCTTAGGATGCCATTTTGTTTGTCTAATTGAAATGTGTGAGAAGCGACGTATCTGTAAGGTGACGAGCGTATAAACAGGTGCTATGTATGATTCATGATCGGAGTAGTCTTTAGGCTGTAATATGCCTTGATTTGGATATTGTGCCTCTTGCGATCATGCCTTATATGTTTGTATGACTATGCGGACAATGTGAATCATGCTAGAGATCATATGTAGGAATTGATTCCCTGTTTGAGCATAATATTTGCTATTATGGCGTATCCTCCTAATCTCAACTACAATTGTTCACTTCGCACAAGCATACGCCTTAGCATGCTATTCATCAGTCCATGAGTGCTTGATTTGATAATTGTTAATGCTATACATGTATTCTTGTATATGCTTGTGTGTGATGGACTGGATTGTTAGCACGTGAGTAGTCTGTGCGGTGATTATGAATATGGTACGTGAGTTGTCCGTGCAGTGATTATGCACGTGAGTTGTCCATGTAGAGTGTGGATAAGGATTCATCCCCCTAGGGTTGTCCTCTCATATTTCTCCTTGATGACTATACACAGATTATGGAAAATGGCATGTGGTTGGATTTTGTGTATCTTCTCTATATGCAAACTCCTTGGGTGTATACATGTTTCTCTTACTGCGTATCTTCTCTATATCTAGGTCACGGAATATATTCATGCCTTCTAAGTATATCTTCTCTATATGCCGCATGATTTAAGAAATGATTCAAATTATGTATCTTCTCTATATGTCAATCTATGCAACATGGCTTATCTAATCATGCATATCTTTTTCTATATGCCATTGTTAAAGGATTTCTTAATATTTCATGCATATCTTCTTTATATGCAACTATGGAAGGATTATGTGATATTTAATGCATATCTTATCTATATGCAAGCTTGACAATTTAATGACGTTAGATGCATATCTTCTCTATATGTTGAGTTGCAAACTTGAATAGTACCTGTGCATAACTTATCTATATGCAATTGTTGGTGTGTTATCTGATATCAAATGCATATCGTCTTTATATATTGAACTATTAAGAGACTTACGCACATCCTCTCTATGTGCAGTGTTTGGTGGTACCTGTATTTCATGTTTAGACTTCAATATTGTTGTTGGGTAAACGTATATATTTTTGAGCTATACAGGTTAAATTATGAGTATCCTTGACTGTCACGACACAAACTAACCCCTGTCGTGATGGCGCCTATCATGGAACTAGGCAAGCCAACTCATTTCCAAAACAAACCGATGTTTTCATTTCAAAGATAATTTCAATGTTATTTAACATAAAAACCTTCGTAAAGGAGTTCAAATCAAAATAAAAGTGCGGAAGGAAAAGCCCGACACTGGGGGGTCACTA
>AWOL01S0090384.1:3967-21267 GCA_000715115.1 Nicotiana otophora | reverse complement strand
ACCGCGAGTTGTGGGCCTCCTCAAGAATCAACTCCCGAAGCCCATCTACATTAGGCACACATACCCGGCCCCGCATCCTCAACATGTCATCATCACCAATATTCACCTCCCTAGCATCACCTCGATGAACCCTGTCCTGAAGAATAAGTAGATGTGGTTCATCATACTAACGCTCCCTTATACGGTCATAAAGGGAAGACCTAGAGAGCACACAAGCCAATACCCGACTCGGCTTCGAAATATCCAATCTGACAAGCTGGCTAGCTAAGGCCTAAACATCTAATGCCAAAGGTCTCTCTGCCACTGGAAGCTATGCTATACACCCCAAACTCTCCGCCTGGCGACTCAAGGCATCGGCCACCATATTGGCCTTCTCGGGATGGTACAAACTAGTGATATCATAGTCCTTAAGAAGCTCCAACCATCTCCGCTGACGCAAATTGAGATCCTTCTGCTTGAACAGATGTTGCAAACTCTGGTGATCGGTATAGATCTCACAATGAACCTCGTACAAATAGCGCCGCCAAATCTTCAAGGCGTGAATAATAACTGCTAACTCAAGATTATGGATAGGATAGTTCTTCTCATGAGTCTTCAACTGGTGTGAGGCCTAGGCAATCACCCTAACATTCCTGCATCAGAACACATCAAATAACTATCCTCGAGGCATCACACTACATGGTGTAAGAACCTGAAGCTGATGGCAGAACTAAAACTGGAGTCGTGGTTAAAGCAGTCTTGAGCTTCTGAAAGCTCTCCTCGCACTCATCCGACCACCTGAATGGAGCACCCATTTGGGTCAATTTGGTCAAGGGCGATACAATAGATGAAAATCCCTCCACAAAGCGACGGTAATAGCCCGCCAAACTAAGAAATATCCTAATCTCTGTGGCTGAGGACGGTCTAGGCCAACTCTGCATCGCCTGTATCTTCTTCGGATCCACAAGAATACCCTCACTGGACACCACGTGCCCCAAAAATGCTACTGAACCGAGCCAAAACTCACACTTGGAGAACTTTAAATAAAGATTCTCCTCCCTCAATCTCTGCAATACAACCCTCAGATGCTGATCATGCTCCTCCTGGCTACGAGAGTACACCAGGATGTCATCAATGAATATAATAACTAATGAGTCCAAATAGGGCTCGAATACACTGTTCATCAAATGCATGAACGCTGCTGGGGCATTGGTCAGCCAAAAGACATCACTAAGAACTCATAATTGCCATATCGGGTCCTGAGAGCTATCTTATGAATATCCAAATCTCGATTCTTCAGCTGGTGATACCCGAACCTCAAATCAATCTTGGAGAACACCCGCGCTCCTTGAAACTGGTCAAATAGATCATCAATACAAGGAAAAGGATACTTGTTCTTGACGGTGACCTTGTTCAACTGCCTGTAATCGATGCACATTCTCATGGAACTATCCTTCTTCTTCACAAATAGAACTGGTGCACCCTAAGATGACACATTAGGCCGAATAAACCCCTTATCAAGGAGTTACTGGAGCTGTTCTTTAAACTCTTTCAACTTCGTCGGTGCCATACGATATGGTGGAATAAAAATGGGCTGAGTGCCCGGCACCAAATCAATACCAAAATCAATATCCATGTCAGGTGGCATGCCTGGCAGGTCTGCAGGAAAAACACATCCGAAAAATCACGTACCACTGTAACAGAATCAATGGCAGGAGTCTCTGCACTAACATCCCTCACAAAAGCCAAATAGGATAGACAACCCTTCTCAAGCATACTCTGAGCCTTCAAATATGAAATCACCCTACTAGGTACATAGTCTATAGAACCGCTCCACTAAACCCTTGGCAACCCCGACATCGCCAACGTCACGGTCTTAACGTAAAAATCTAGAATAGTATGACATGGAGATAACCAATCCTTACCCAATATCACATTCAAATCAACCATACTGTGCAGCAAAAGGTCCACTCGGGTCTCCAGACCCCTAATAGTCACCACATATGACCGATATACACGGTCCACAATAATATTATCGCCAACAAGAGTAGATACATGAACAAATAAAACTAAAGACTCACGGGGCATATCCAGAAAATGAGAAAAATACAAGGAAATATATGAATAAGTGAAACCAGGGTCAAATAATACTGAGGCATCTTGGTGGCAAACTGAAACAATACCTATAATCACAGCATCTTAGGCAATGGCATCTTGTCTGGCTAGGAGGGCCTAAAAATAGGCCTAGCTGCCCCCTAATCGGCTTCCCCCACTCGGGCGGCCCCTAGCTGACTGGGCTCCACCCTTAGCTGGCTGGGCGAGTGGTGGAGGAACTGGTGCTAAAGTCGCAGGCTGATTCCTCTGCTAAGATGAACCTCTTGAAAGGCGGGGACAATACCTCTTAATATGACCCAAGTCTCCATACTCAGAGCAATCTCACCCTGCAAATGGCGGTGGGGATTGAAGGGCGAGCACTGGAATAACGGCTAGAAGGTTCTGACACAGATGATCCCTGAGCTGATGGTGCATGAGACGAACTCTGAGCTGGTAGTGCATCGTATAATGTCTAGCCCTGCTGATAACCATGGGGCCCATGACCGGATGATGTACCCTGGTGCACTAGGCGAGCCGTCTGAGCATGCTAGAAAGGATGACCTCTACTGTGTTGGAACTAACCCCCAGAAGGAGCGCCATTAAATCCACCCTAACCACGAGGCCTCTTGGACTCCCTCTCGACCCTCTCTTGACTGCGAACCATCTTAATCTGCCGAGCAATGTCGATAACCTAATCAAAGGTAGCACCACACACTCTCTCTCTGGTCATAAGCAGTCGTAGCTGAGAACTGAGGCCATCTTTGAACCTTCTGATCCTCTGTCTGTCTGTGGAAACCAACCAGATAGCATGACAGGACAACTCCGATAATCATATCTCATACTGCATCACAGACATATCACCTTGACGGAGCTGCTCAAACTGTCTGTGCAACTCCTCTCTGTGGGACTGAGGCACGAACTTCTCCAGAAAGATAACGGAGAGCTGCTGCCAAGTAAGGGGTGCTGCACCGACCGTCCTACGCCTCTCGTAAGCCTCCCACCAACTGAATAAAGCCCCAGAGAACTGGAAAGTAGTGAATGAGACCCCACTGGTCTTCAGAATGCCTGTTGTACGGAGTATCCTCTGACACTTATCCAAGAAACCATGTGCATCCTCACCCCCTGCACCACTGAAAGATGGAGGCTGGAGTCTCCCAAACCTCTCTAATCTACGCTGCTCATCCTCAGGCATAGTAGGAACCTGCTCAGGTATACGGGCGGCAAGGGTTTGAGTGCCTCCCCCGGTCTGAGAAGTGGTTGCGGCCGTCAAAACAGAGACCGCCTGAGCAAGGCCAGTATACACTATCAGAATCTGAGCTAGGGACTCCTAAAGTTCAGGAATCACAATAGGCACAGGTGGTTCCTAAGCTAGTCCAGCTAGAGCACCCATAACTGGGACCTGGTCCTTATCTAGGGAACTGGTGGATCTGCAAGTACTTCCCCAGCTGCTATGCGGGCTGCACCTCTTCCCCTACCATGGACTCTATCGCAGCCTCAGCCTCTCGCGGCCCTAGCTGGTGGTACTGATGGCTGGCCCTCCTGTTCGGTAGTGCGAGTCCTCACCGTCTGTGAGAGAATGAACAACAGAAGTTTAGTTACCAGAATCAACACATTCGCACGACAAGAATTCAAGAATGTGGAATTTTCTAAAGGTTCATGACTCTACTAAACCCGCAAGACTCTATTAAACCCGCTCATGACTCGTGAGACCTATGTAACCTACGCTCTGATACCAACTTATCACGACCCAAAAACCTAACCTATCGTGATGGCGCCTATCATGGAGCTAGGTAAGCGTTAATCCAACATTTCCTTTCCATTACAGTAAAAACATCCTTTTGAATTAACATCGAAAAGGTTTAACGGTTAAATAAAAGCCCATTTGAAAATAGAATTTACCCAAAATACGATACAACCGTCCCAATAATCGGGGAGTCACTGAGTACATGAGTGTCTAATAACCGGGATATAGTCCATAACAATATCTATATAAGTAAACGCAAAAGGACAAATAAACTAAGGAAGGGAAATCAAGGTCCGCGAACGTCATGCAGCTACATCAATAGTCCCTGACTCCAAATGCCAAAATTAGTAGCCTCTGCCATGACCAGAAATGCCTAAATCTGCACACAAGGTGTAGGGAGTAACGTGAGTACACCAACTCAGTAAGTAACAAGTCCAAACTATGGACTGAAGATAGTGACAAACCCAACCAGTGCAAATAATATGAAATAAATGTATAGAAACATAAGTATGCTCTTTAGACAATTTAGGCAATTCTTAACCGGAAGTAAGGCAGTGTCGTACAACGTAATGAAAATAACTCTACTATCACTACATGCCAATGCATATAATGAAAATGATGCACCATGGTATCAGTCTCAAATGCCCTCACTCTCGATATCTCAACCACTCGGTACTATATATGGCTCATACGGCCCAGGAAAGATCCATCCTGGAATATATACACAACGCTGACCATAGGTCATCCAGTACCGAGGATTAAGGCCAATCCAGCCCTATGGAGAAGATTCATCTCCAGGTAATAAGTACATCGGACAAGATCCATGTCCAGGGAAGATCCATCCCTCAATCATATCAACCGCTGCGGCATGCAGCCCGATCCCATAATTGTCACTCACACTCAGGCTCTCGGCCTCTCTTAGTCATCAATCTCTCCAGTCTCACCCACAGGCTCACAATGTCATGAAAACAAACCTGGAACAATGATATGATGAATCGATAAATAACCGAAACTGGGATACAATATAAAAATGCATGAAAATGACTGAGTACAGGATATAAATGAAAATAGTGAGATAACAGTAGGAATCGACCACTAAGGGTCCCAACAATATCGGCATAAAGCCTATACATGATACATGATTTACAGCTCAATGATTTTTATCGCATGATGAAAACATGGATATCAACAGGTAGAGTCACTAAACAGTGCCATGGGATCACCCAGGTCACTATTCTTACGGTGCACGCCTGCACGCCCGTCACTTCGCATGTGCGTTGCCTCAACACCAATCACATAGCATATAATGTGGGGTTTCGAACCCTCATAACCAAGTTTGAAAGCGTTACTTACCTCAAACCATGCAAAGTCCTACTCCGGAATGCCTTACCTCTAATTTCTGCCTCCAAACATCCCGAATCTATCCAAAGGTAATACAACACAATCCATTTAGGCTAAGGGACCAATTCCACAAGAAAAGTATCAAATTATAGCCCAAATTTCAAAATTAGCCCAAACCCGGCCCCCAGGACCACATCTCGAAACCCGACAAAATTCACAAAAACCGAAAGTCCATTCACTCACGAGTCTAACCATACCCAATTTATCAAAATCCGACCTCATTTGGTCCCTCAAATCCCCAAAATCCACTCTCCAATTCCCAAGCCCTAACCCCCAATTTTCTAGCTCAAATCCCTAATTAGATGATGAATAAATCCATGGATTCATGAAATTTATACCATTATGGTTTAAAATCACTTACCCCAACGTTGATCCTTGAAAACCTTCGAAAACTCGCCTCTCTCCCGAGCTCCTCAAACCAAAAAATCAAAATAAGAGACAAAAGCCTCAAGCTGAATTTTCTGCCTAGCAAAAACCGCACCTGCGGTCCTGGCTCCGCACCTGCGGAGCCGCATCTGCGAAGAGGGCTCCGTGTCTGTGGAAATTCATTAAAAGGCTGGCTTCACACCTGTGATCACCTGACCGCATCTGCGGCCATCGCAGATGCGGGACCCTAGCCACACCTACGGCCCAGCTTCGCATCTGCGACTCCCAAACCGCTTTTGCGACCACCGCATATGCGAAAATCCCATCGCACATGCGGTCTATGCCCAAGCCTTCCTTAGCTGCACCTGCGACTCTCCCCATGCTCATGCGGCTCCCACTCCGCAGGTGCGGAACACACCAGTAGCAGCAGCTTCAACTGCATTTTCCAAACTCCCAACACTCTGATAGCCACCGGAATTACCTTAACCAAATATGCCAACAAGTCATATAACATCATATAAAATTAGTCAAACCTTCTAATCACCAAAATAACATCAAAACACCAAATTACCATCGGATTCAAGTCTAAGAACTTCTAAACTTCCAAATTCCGCAAACGACGTCAAAACATATCAAACCATGTCCGAGTGATCTCAAATTTTACACACACATCAAAAATGACACCACGAACCTATCCCAACTTCCGAAAATCCATTCCGACCCCGATATCAAAATTTTCACTGCCGACCAAAATCGCCAAATTTCTAGCTTTCGCCAATTCAAGCCTAATTCTACTACAGACCTCCAAATCACATTCCGGACACGCTCCTAAGTCCTTATCACCTAACAGAACCATAAATATTCAAATCCGAGGTCGATTACACATAAGTCAACATCCAGTTGACCTTTCCTACTTATGTTTCTAATAAAGAGACTAAGTGTCTCAATTTACTCTGAAACCACTCCGAACCCGAACAAACCAATCCTGTACAATATAATGCAGTTGTAAAGCACAAAAGAATTAGAAATGGGGGAAATGGGGCTATAACGCTCGAAACAACCGGCCGGATCATTACAGTTTTTCTGCTTATGTTTCAGTTGATTCATGTAATCACTCCGGGAAGGTGGAAACTTTTCAAGAAGAACATTAACCTGAAGAATCTCATACATATCCAAGCCTTCGTTCAAAACATCAACAGTCAAGTTCTCATACTCGTGAACCTGCTCCATGATTAGCTTATCATCAACCATCTAAAACTTAATCCACTTTCCAACGACATACTTCTTTTTTCCCGCGTCATCTGCTCCATGTTTCTTATCCAAGCTGTCTTATATGACTTTAGCAGATTTATAAGTTATAAATAAATCAAAGAGAGGGTTAGTCATATGGTTAAGAAAATGCCCTCGAATAGTTTCGTTATCCTTTTTCAAATTTCTTCTTAGCAGCATCATGAGCAACAACAGTAGTAGAAACATTAGAACTATCAGCAACAACATCAGCATGTGGTTTATTAAACAAAACGTAATCAACTTCTAACTGTTCAAAGAAAATTAAAAGTTTCTGGGACCAACACTTATAATTGTTTCCATATAAAGGTTCAAGCTTTGACAAGTCAGGAAGTGTTTTGTTCAAAGTGATAGCCATTAATCAATATTATATGTAAAAATCGCTTTCAAATTGTAAGAATAATGATAGACTGTATTGACAAGGAACAAGACGGAAAGAATAACAACGTAACAAAAAATATTATCGTGGTAAGTCACTGCCTTGAAAGCGATTTTGGCCCGACTGGGGGAAAATCGTTAAGATCGGACGCTTCCCAAGGTTCCACAACGCCTCCAAACACCTGCACTCATGGCTGCAAGTTTGGAGTTTGCACAAAAACAATTGCCCACAATTCTGTTGAAGTAGAAAGAAGATGAAGGTGTTTTTCTGTGTTCGATAATTCACAAAGAAGACTGTCTTTTATAGGAAAAGTTGTTGGACAATGATATATTAAGAAATTAATCTGTTGCTGTTACAAAAAATAAAGATGGGGTTGTTACGTGAATTAACAACAGCTATTACATAAATTAAACACAACTGTTACAGAAATTAAAGCATGGCAGTTACAAAGAAATAAATGGAATGTTACAAAATTCAATTCAAAGAGAAAGCATTTGGACATATTCTGGTAAGCATGTATTTGGACACTCTTCTGGTAAGCTAAAAACAATGAAGAAATAATTTTAGCAAAATCAGATTTGGATTAGGCCTCACGTATATCTCGCGCGCAGTGGGGCAAATCGACCCATTTTGCCTCCAGTACCAAATTCTCATATGCGAGAGACTGCTCCCTTTTACTAGCCATTTACAAGCCCAACAAAAAGCAATTCAATATAAAGAGAAGGAAATGACTTTTCACAACCAATGAGGGACACTTTGTCTTTCACAAAAGAGAAAGAAGTAAAGAAGGAAAAAGGGACCACAAAGAAATCTTTGACTTTGCATTATCAAGTTTATATAATACCAACACTCATGTCCAAACACATTTTCATCTTTAAACCAAACATCACCTAAATCAGATCTTTCTAAACAAATTTGGAAATCTATGGCCAAACGCTAGCTAAGTAATCCGCGTCTCTCAATTTTGGCGTCCCTTGTCAAGTTTTTCTCAAAAAGTACTTTTTTCTCAACTTGAGGTGTTTGCCCAAGCTTTTTTGGGAAAACAATGCTTTTGGGAAGAAGCATAAGCAGAAGCAGAAAAAAGTAGTTTCTCCCCAGAAGCAGAAGTAGAAGCAGTTTTAACTTTTTTTCTTATCAAAAATACCCTTAGCAAAATATGGGTATATATCAAAATAACCTTACTTATTTTAAACATTATACTTAGAATTAGAGATTATATTATTGAACTCTACTAATGTATAAATATTTATTTTTATTTTTAGGATAACTTTCTAATATATGGTAATTTTTTAAATGAATACTTTTATATTTGTTAAAATACATTTTTGATATATTTAAATCATCTCGAAAGAATTAAAGTACTTTTAAATTTTATTTTCATATTTTACTTAAATAAAATGAAAAAACTTAATTATTGTCTTTAATAATAAATATTTGAGATTATTTATTTATTCATATAATATTAACTATTAAGTAAATCTCTTCCTGTCTTTATTCGTAATTTGATACTTAAAAGCACTTTTTGAAAAGCTTGGCCAAACACAAATTATTGCTCAAAAGTGTTTTTCAAATTGATTAGCGAAATACAAACTGCTTCTTTTCAAAAGTATTTTTTCGAAAAGCACTTCTCGAAATCAAAATAAGCAATTGTTTTCAGCCTCCCTGTCAAAATCTTGCTCCCTGTCAAAATCGGGCTCCCTGACAAATCGAGCTCCCTGACAGATCTGGCCAAACATGCTATAAAAATGAAACTCAAATGTATTCATCCCATCCTTCACCAACTCATTTGGCAATTGGCAATTTACTACATTTGCAAACTCCATATGACCAACACAATTTGTAATATGCAAATTTGCTTTCATTTTTGTTGCAATGTAGTATATAGACATTGTTCATTTACATAGTTAAATGGAAGAGTAAGGAAAGTTAGAAGTAGACAAGCGATGATTTTGAGACCACTGGTATTAAATTTGTAACAAGTTTGAATTGTGATTCATTGATCGTTGAGTTGTCTGATAATTAAGGGCATTATCTTAACTTTTATATGCTGATATATTTTTTTCTGAATTTATTTGGTAGTGAGAAGAGATGTAAGATGTGTTTTCATTGGTCATCCGACATCACAAAATACTTTCATGATTCTATTACAATAACAAGTAAAGAAAAACAATTGATTTAGAATAAGTAATTTTACATCCCAAATTCTCGAACATACTTTTATATAAAACCTTATATTTCTTACGATATCTACCTAACTTCAGATCATAAAATAATTAGTGAAATAAACAAAATGAAAAGTTTCCACCCTTTTCCACATGATTTCTCTAGTGTCACCAATGAGGTAATGCCGCATTTAAGTGCCAACTCTTCCTAATTGCCCTATTATTTTAAGGCAAAAGAGTCTCCTGACCACCTAAACTTGCACCCATTTTTCATCCCGGTATATAAACTTATACATTTTCTATTTAAACACTTTTACTTTACAAAAACACAACTGAAAAACGCCCCTTACAGAGTGTGTTCTACAATCGCGATGACATGTACGACATGTCACTATTTTAGCCGCCCCATATTCATTTTTAAAATAAATTTAGACATTTATAATTGTGGACCCCACTTCTATTGCAATGTCACGACCCAAAATCCTAACTTGTCATGATGGCGCTTATCGATAGTCCTAGGCTAGCCGATTTTTCAAAAATACTTCAAATGTTTTACAAAATAAAATAAAATCTTTGATATGACAGAATTTTCATAAAAACAGGAATTTACTCAAAATACAACGCGGAATAATAGCCCTAGACATCGGGGTGTCACCAAGTCATGAACATCTAAACAACTAGTCTAGGAAACAGTGTCTACAAGACTTTGTTTCATAATACAAACACAGAAAAGAAATAGGTAACAAGGAAGGAGAGACAAGGGTTGCGAACGCCGGCAGCTACCTCGTAAATCTCCGATACTCAGCCACGCACGAGAGCAACATCCTCTGCGACTGCAATCACCTAGATCTGCACACGAAGTGCAAGGTGTAGCATGAGTACAACCAACTTAGTAAGTAACAATAGTAAATAAGGAACTGAGAAGTAGTGCCGAGCTATACAAATACAGTTCATTTCAGTAATTTCAACAATGAAAGTAGACACGAGTCGATTCCGGCAATATAAGTCAAGATAGTTGCCTATTTACTAAGTTCAGGTAAACCAAATATAATATTTTCCAGAAGTTCAGAACAATGACATAATTTAGCTACGGGCAGCAACAAAGGAAGACAAATGCAACCTCTCAGGGCAACAATCACTAAAGCTCTCGATAGCTCAAATACTCGGCTCTCAGCCTTCAATACTCACACTCAATGGATACCCGCGCTCACTTGGGGTGTACAGACTCCGGAGGGGCTCCTACAGCCCAAGCACTATAATTCGCACGGAAAACTCACGTGTTATAGTATCATATCAAGATCTGCATAGACAACTCACGTGCTACAGTATCGTATCAGAATCTTCACGGACAACTCATATGCTATAGTATCAATACCTCACAGACAGGCCCTCGGCCTCACTCAGTCATCAACCTCTCTAGTCTCATAGCCCATAGTAATAAAGGGGAATCAACCAAAACAGGATGATATAATGTATCAATAGGGAATAACAGAGACTGGGGTATAATATGCAAGAAATACTACAACTGAGCATAATAATAATAAGCAGGAAGGTTCAACAGGTATCACGACTACTAGGGGTCTTTATAGCACCAACACATAGCCTAAGCATGATTTCTAACATGATTCACTGTCAAGTTTCTATAACACTGGAAGGGCACATAGCTAACAACGAGCTTATTCAACAAGTATAGTTTTCACGGAATGGACCAAGTCCCAATTCAAAAAGTGCACGCCCACACGTCCGTCACCTAGCATGCGCTTCACCTTCAAACAATCATATACTATAAAAAATCTGTGGTTTTATACCCTCAGAACCAGATTTAGAACTACTACTTACCTCAGACCACGCAAAATCCTACTTTGAAATGCCTTTGCCCCTCGAATCATTCTCCAAATGTCCCAAATTTAGCCACAAGTAGTACGATATAATTAATATAGGCTAAAGGAATCAATTCCAGAAGAAAAACACGAGATTATAGGCCAAAATCTGAAATAGGATCAACCCGGCTCCCGGGCCCACGTCTCGAAATCCGACAAAAATCACAAAACCTGAAAGCCCATTCACTCACGAGTCTAACCATCCCAAATTTATCAACATCGGGTACCATTTGGTCATCCAAATCCCCAAAATTTACTCTCCAATTTTCTAGCCCTAAACCTCCAAATTTCACCTGCAAAACTCACCAATTAGGTGTAAAATTAATGGGGAAAGATCATTAATGAAGATAAATGGACACAACGAGCTTACCTTAGTAATCACTTTAAAATCCTTCTCAAAATCCGAGTTCAAAATAGTGAAAATGGTGAAAAATCTCAAAGTCCCCTATTTATATGTTCTGCCCAGGCCTTTCACACATGCGGCCTTATTTCCTCACATGCGGAACCGCTCCTGCGCAAAATTATCCACACCTGTGGAACTCACTAAAAACACTAGGCTCGCACCTGCGCTCCAGGTCTCGCACCTGCAGAGTCGCTTATGCGGCCCTTCGTCCACTTCTGCGGAAATGCTCACATTTCCCTTTTCGCATCGGCGGGCTCGCAGATGCGCATCCTGTCATGACCCAAAATTCATTAAAGGTCATGATGGCGCCGGACACCACTGTCAGGCCATCCAACAGTAAATTCTTTATTTGGTTCCCATTTCAATATTTTAGAAATCATATTTTCCTTCAATTAACTAGTAAAATATGGAATTTACAGAGTAAATAATAATATTTTAAAAATTGTTAATACATGACAACCCATAATCACCCCAAAATCCAGTGTCACAAGTGCATGAGCATCATCTATGAATATAAAATAAAATACAGCATCTGCCCGAAATACAAATTGGACAGGAGAAATTCAAATACTCTGAAGGAGACTCAGTTGGCTTCGGGTTGTAATATGGAGTGCAGTTCACCTAAGTCTCTGCATGCATACATGCCTCGGCTCTCACAAGGCCGCTAAACATAAATGCACCTGCACAAAAATGTGCAGCAAGTGTAGTATGAGTACGTAAATCAACGTGTACCAGTAAGTATTCTGTCTAACCTCGAAGAAGTAGTGACGAAGGGTCGATTGCGACACTCACAATGGGCTATCAATAAAATATCGATATTATAATTAAACATGAATTATATTAAACAGCGGGAGGCTCAATAATCATTAAGTAAGTAAACATTTCTTTTATTATTTAGGAAATCTCCAACTCTCGTTTCGTCATTTAACAATTTATATCTCAAGCAAATGAAGAAATAACAAATATTAATAATTCCAAAGATTTATCATGCGCAAACAATGCCAAGGTCGTACGGCCCGTTCCAACATAAATATCTAAAATGTGCAATGCCGAAGGTCGAACGTCACAAACCATAGATGCATCTATCTGCTACCGAGGCGTTCGGCCCGCTCCACAAAAGAAATTACTTTAAAAAAACATAAATTTTCAATAACAGTCAACTGTCCCATTCACAACTTCAAGTAAGTAAAATTTAACCTTTTACAACTCTTTTATCAAATTTCAATATGACTTAAGCAATTATGTTATCAAGTAAGGGCAAACATTGCAGGTATAGCATGATATGGGTCCTAGACTACCCGAAAAATAGCATAATTAGTAGCTACATACAGACTCTCGTCACCTCCTGTGTACGTAGCCCTCACATATATGAGCACATAATAATTAATTTTTACCTATGTGGTTAATTCCCTCTTACAAGGTTAGAAAGGAGACTTACCTCGCTCCGAAATTCCATAACCGACTCACAATCCTTCCCAACAACTCCAACTGATGCCCAACGCTCCAAAACTAGCCAATAAATGTGCAAATCCATAAATATATACTATAATACTCATTACAATCTAATTTACAACAATTTCCAACTCCGCTCGAAAAGTCGATAAAAATCACACTCGGGCCCACGTGCCCGGATTCCAAAAATTTTCAAAGATAAACATTATTCATAACCCCACGAACTCAAATATATAATTTATTCTCAATTCCATGCCCAATTTCGCGGTCGAAATCCAAAAATACCAATTTCTAGGTTTCTTCCAAAATTCCCAAATTCCCACTAATTTCCATGTTAAAATCTTTATATAATCAATGTATTTAACTCACAATGGGTGGAGATAACTTACCTTGCCATTGATGATGAAAACCTCATCTTGAAACACTCCAAGAATCGCTCAAACAAAGAGAGAATGAAAGAAAATGGGCCAAATCCCGTTCTTAAAGAAACACACTGCCCAGCGACCTCTCGCACCTGCGGTCACTTGACCGCTTCTGCGGTCCCGCAGGTGCGGCCAAAATACTGCTTCTGCGGTCCTCTTTCAGGCCCCTCAACTCCGCATCTGCGGCCCCATCCACGCTTCCGCACCTTCGCTTTTGCGGCTCCACGTGCACACTATGGCATATCAAATTAGGTCATCATTCAATTATTTCAATGCAACATATTCCTCTATTAGAGAATAAGGTGGATACCAAGTTACAACATAGTTGTGAAGTGTGTCCTTTAGCTAAGCAAAATAGAATACCTTTTAAACCTAGTATTAATAGAACAAATCAGATTTTTCAACTTGTGCATGTAGATGTTTGGGGTCCTCATAGGATACCAACATATGACAGAAAATACTACTTTGTAACTCTGATGGATGACTTTAGTAGGTATACTTGGTTATGTTTGTTACAGTTCCAGTGTGAAGTAGTTGTTGTATTGAAGAATGTTTTTACCATGGTGCAAAATCAATTTGGTTTGAATCTCAAAACATTGAGATCAGATAATGGCACTGAATTCTTCAATTCAAGATGTAATGAGTTACTGACTTCATTAGGAATTGTGCATCAAAGTAGCTACCCATACACACCCCAATAAAATAGGGCAGTGGAAAGAAACTACAGCCAAATACTGGAAGTAGCTAGAGCCTTAAAGTTTCAAATCTCCTTGTCAAACTGATTCTGGGGAGACTGTGTTAAAACAACAGTATACTTGATAAACAAATGGCCAACTTCTATTCTATCAGGGACATCACCTTATGAAATATTTTATAAGAAACCAGCTAAGATTGAGCATCTAAAGGTTTTGGTTCTTTGTGTTTTGCAAGCATTCTGCCTAGAGGAGAAACATTTGCTCCAAGATCTAGGAAAGTTGTACTAATAGGATATTCAGAAACTCAAAAAGGCTACAGGTTATATGATTTGGAGAACAAGACCTTTTTAGTGAGTAGAGATGTCACATTCAGAGAACAAGTATTTCCTTTCAAAGAAATGACTTCAGACCTAGATGATATATTCCAACAAGATCATCGTGAGCTAACACCTATTGAGATACCCTCGAAATCCTTCACCTCTCAACCTAATTCTAATAATATATTACCCCAGCTGAAGGCACATCTCCAATCATCACACAAACAGAACCACAAAATCAGTTACATGAAGAATTAGCTGCAGACAGTATTGATCAATTATCATCACAGAATCAGGAAGAGGCAGATATCAGTAGCATAAATTTAGATCTTTTATCTACATATGCAGTTGGAGAAGTTGGAGGCATTTCACCAGAAGGAGATGTTGTGATTGATGTCAGGAAATCAACAAGACCCTCTAGACCACATATATGGCTAAAGGATTATGTGACAAAAGGAAAATTCACAAGGAACAACTTATATCCAATTTCACAAGGACTTTCATATGCAAACTTCACTGCAGGATATCAATCCTATTTGAAGGCCTTCTCAGCACACACTGAACCTGGTTCATTTAAAGAAGCTGCCCAAGATAGCAGGTCGGTTGAGAAAATGCAGCAGGAGATAAGTGCACTAGAGGAAAACAACACATGTAAGTTGTTTGATCTGCCACCAGGGAAGCAGGCCATTGGACCAAAATGGGTCTATAAGATAAAACATAAAGCAAATAGAGAAGTAGAAAAGTTTAAGGCCAGATTGGTGACTAAAAATTATAATCAAAAAGAGGGCTTAGACTACCATGGCACTTTCTCCCCAGTGGTAAAAATGGTAACTGTTAGGACCATTATCAGCATTGCTGCAGCAAAAGGATGGAATTTGCATCAAATGGATGTAAACAATGCTTTACTACAAGGTGACTTATATGAAGAAGTGTACATGGGATTGCCAGAAGACTTTCATAGACAGGGGGAGAGGAGAGTTTGCAGGCTACTAAAGTCACTCTATGGGCTAAAACAGACGTCAAGACAATGGAACATAAAATTGACAGATGCCTTGGTTACACATGGCTATCTACAAAGAAATTTTGATCACTCTTTGTTAAGAAAGAAGCAAGGCTCAAATATGGTCATCATACTCGTTTATGTAGATGAACTATTGATCACAGGAAGCAGTCCTCATCTAGTCAATAATGCTAAGAAGACATTACAAATCCAATTCAAGGTGAAAGATTTAGGTGAACATAGATACTTTCTTGGTATTGAGGTCCTCAGATCACAAAAGGGGATTCTACTGAACCAAAGAAAATATGCACTTGAGTTGATTTCAGGTGTTGGTCTGAGTGGCTCTAAGCATGTTTCAACACCTCTAGAGTTGAATCAAAATCTTACCACAACAGAATATGATGCTCATGTGGGAAAGCTAGGAGATCCAGATTTAGAAAACATTACTGCATATCAGAAGCTGATTGGGAAGCTCTTATATTTGACAATTACATGGCCTAACATTAGCTTTGCAGTACAAACATTGAGCCAGTTCATGCAGAGTCCAAATAAATCTCATATGTATATAGCCTTAAGGGTGGTCAAGTATATCAAGGAAGCACCAGGTCTAGGAGTTCTTTTGCATGCAAAGCCAGTTGACAATTTGACTGCCTACTGTGATGTAGATTGGGCAGCATGCCCTAATACTAGGAGGTCCGTGATAGGATCTATTGTCAAATTAGGGAGTTCCCTGATCTCATAGGTATCTAAGAAGCAACAAACACTTAGTAAGAGCTCGGCAGAAGCAGAATATAGAAGTATGGCAGATGTGATAGCAGAAGTCAATTGGTTATCAGGCCTTCTTGAAGAACTGGGGATACCGATTTCCAAACCTGTCCAATTATTCTGTGGCAACAAGGCAACTATTAAAATTGCCGAGAATCTCATATTTCATGAACGTACCAAACACATAAAAATAGATTGCCATTTTGTGCGACAGAAAATCAAGTCTGGGCTCCTTGCACCACACCATGTCACCTCTGCTCTACAACTTGCGGACTTATTCACAAAAGGTATGTCTGCAGCTCAACATCACTCACTAGTTTCCAAGCTTGGAGTGTTGGATGTCTTCCAACCTCCAGCTTGAGGGGGAGTATTAAAGTAGGGTATGTTAGCCATGTGGTGGTTATGTTAGTTAGTCAGGGGTACTTTAGCATTTTTACCCATTTTACACACGTGACTCGTGTGATGGAGCTGTTTATAAGAAACACTCTGTATTAACAGAGTCGGTTACTAACAGAATGAAATGATCTTTTTCCTCGTTTATCTTCTTCTCTCTACACTGCTTTCTTCTTAATCACATGCAACTGTGATTTTCTCTAGATCTGTACTCGAATTCTATCAAATATTAATTAATCCAATTGAGTTGTGAATATGCAGGTTTGTTTCTTTGACATACTTGCAGGAAGACCGCAAGTCTTAATTTGCAATCTCTATATTTCTAGAAAAATATTTTTTAATTTCTCTCGTTTATAGTTTAACTATGCTTTTGTAATGGGTCTTTCTGTTCTGTAAAAACCTCACAAGTCTCCTAGGATAATCTAGTTATGACTAGTTGTGGTCAAGTTTCTACAAAGTTTAACTCTCCCGATGTAAATATGATTTCTTCAACTAGGCGTGCACATTGTGTTTCTTCGATTGCAGATATGGACACATGCTGACCAGAGCCCTCCCCCCCTC
>AWOL01S0090369.1:1639-21796 GCA_000715115.1 Nicotiana otophora | reverse complement strand
TTTGGAAACAGCCTCTCTACCCCAGGGTAGGGGTAAGGTCTGCGTACACACTACCCTCCCCAGACCCCATTAGTGGGATTATACTGGGTTGTTGTTGTTGTTGTTGTTGTTGTATTTAATTTAGAGTAACAAGAATATTCATGACTCATTTGTTTTTTTAAGATTAAGACGTATGAATCTCAATACATATCTGAATATCTATATGTGTATTAAGATTAAGATATTTGAATGTAAATACACATCTGAATATTAAAATATGTTTTAAGATTTGAATACTAAATGATTAAGACTGTTTGTTTTTTAAACATTTGAATATATAAAATTTATCTTTATTTAAAAATTAATAAACATAAATTCAAATACAATACTAATTAATCTAATATTCTATCAATAAATTCAAATATAATACTAATTAATCTCATATTCTATCAATAATATGGTAGTTGGTGGTGGTGATAGCTAACGGAGGTGTTTGTGAGTGCTGACTAGAGGCAGTGGTTGGTGGTGATTTTAGTTGATGGTGGTGGTTCTTGGTGGTAGCTAGTGATGATTGGTAGCGATAGTGATTATGATTGAGTATGGTGGTGGTGGATGGTGTTAGTAAATAATGGTGGGTGGTAGTTGTAGTTGTGATTGAGGAAGGTGATTGTGGGTGGTGGTAGTTTATAATGGTTGGCGGTGCCGGCTATGTTTATTGATGGTGATGGGGTGGTTGGTGGTGGTAGTTGAGGTGGGTGAGTATGTGGTTATGGTTGAGGATGATGGTTGTAGGGGTGGTGGGTGGTGGTAGTAGTGCTGACTATGGTTGAGGATGATGGTGGTGGTGGTGGTAGTGGTGGTAGTTGATAATGGTAGGTGGTGGCGGCAATTAGTAATGAATGCGGATGATAGCATCTTAATTAAATTGAGTCTTTGTTATAGATCTTAAGCACACAGACCTATCAGACCCATTAAGTAGTTGTGAAGTAAAAAAATAAACACGCTTAATGATTAAGATTCATACTTTAAAAATAAACACACTTAATGTCTGAGATATGAATGACTAAGATTCAGACCTCCATTAAGTGCAAACAAACGAGGCCTCAGTAGGTGTTTGGACATAAAAAAATAATGAGATTTAAAAAAAAAGTAAGTTTTGAAGTTAAATTGAAAAAATATATTTGAAAATTAACATTGTGTTGGATATTTGTATAAGGGTAAAATATGTTCATATTAAATGCTCGCGTGATAAAGCCAGAGGCGGAGCTAGGATTTGAACCTTTTTGGGTTCGAGATTATAATTTTTTTAAGTTATTGGGTTCTAAATTAATAATTTATACATATTTATTGAATTTTTTAATACAAATACAAGGTTTGAACAAAAGCTACTAGGTTCAGCCGAACCCCCAACCAACACTATGACTCCGCCCCTGAATAAAGCGACACGTCAAGTCGAATACAGAGAGCAATCAAGTCTGAAGGCAACGATCTCGTTTATTCCCGAAGGGAATTGTGTTCTTAAAGGCGAAATAAATGCATGCCACCCGGTAGCATTTAATGAAAATATTCTATAGCATTAAGTACATAGTTCATTACAGAGAATATGTATTCACTACCTACCGTTACACATTTTTCAATAGCCCACATAATTGTCATTTAAGAGGAGCTTGATCTTAGGACCTTGTTCCCTAGGTGAAATTATAAATAGTGAGCTCAACAACCATTGTAAAGGACACGAATTTTCTGACAAGCTCATACTATACTCTGTTTAAACCTCAATAATATTTTATCTTCTTGCTTATTAATATTGTTATTATCGCCTCCGAAAGCTCTGCTCCCGGAATCAGAATTTATGTTGTCTTATCTAGATTTAAACGCTAAGTCTTGCATTCTTGTTTAATTTATTTATCATTTTGGAATCAAATCGATTCACTTGTCTATAAACCACGTATAAATTTAACTGTACCATTTTATAGATAAATAGTTTGGCGCCCACCGTGGGGCTTAGACAATTGTGTAATTGAGTTGGTCCTTGCGTCTATTATTAACCTGTTGATTCTTTGTTCTTAGCAAAAATAATAGAAAATGACAGATGACGATGTCAACATCGCATACAACGTTGAAGCCCAAGCAAATCTGCCTCAGCACGAAGATTCGATAAGCGATACCCGCAACGAGGGGGATGAGTCCACGCTGGTCCATGGAGGGCAATATCCATGTCATATTATAGAGGCAACTCTGGATGATGATGAAGAAGAGCACATCGCTGAAACAGTAAGGATCCCGAGGAAGCAATAAAAAGCTATTATGGGCCATCTCTCACGACAAGATCATGCCATGACGGAGTTGAGTCACGCATTGTCGGGTGCTTCCAACAATGCAAATTGATGAGGTCCAGTTCCTCTCGATGCTTCCAAAAATCAAACAACGTAGAGGGTCGACAACAACACCCCGAGGGGCGAAGTCGGCTTCGACAGGGCCGGGGAACGGTAGCGGATCCTGTAACAACAATGAGAATGACCCCTTTAAAACTGAACTCATGTGGTTTATGAGAGAAATAAATGCCCGAATGGATCAGATTCCTGGTGCACCACCAGTGTTGAAGGGACCAGACTCAAAGAAATACATCCAATTACCGTTCAAGCCAAGCGCAACACCAGAGTTAATCCTAAAGCGGTTCAAAATGCCAGACGTGCCGAAGTATAATGGGACTTCAAATCCTCAGGAGCATATCACTACATATACAATGGCGGTGAATGGAAACGATGTAGATCCGGTAACCCACAGTAAGAGACTCCGAGAAGTTGCGGAGGACTACATTACTTTCACGGAGGAAGACGCAGACGAACCAATGATGTTGCACAATGATGCCCCGGTAATATCTTTAAATGTCTTAGATTTTAAAATCAAATGTGTTTTGGTGGACCCGGGAAGTTCGGTCAATAGTATCAGTAGAGAGTGCTGGAGCAAGCCAAGCTGACCGAAAGTTTTATTCCGGCCACAAAACTCCTGTCGGGGTTCAATCTGGCAAGCGTGACTACCCGAGGAGAGATCTTACTATCCACGAATGCCGAGGGGTTATGAAGATGACCCTTTTCGAGGTAGTAGATGGCGATATTGCCTACAATATTATCCTGGGAAGATTATGGTTACACGAAATGAAGGTTGTACCGTCAACGTATCATCAATTACTGAAATTCCCAACTCCCGAGGGAATTAAACAAATAAGAGAAGACTAATCGGCGGCAAGGGAGATGAACGCAATCTCAGTTTCCAGTAGCAAAGGGAACTAACATGCAGCATACCAATTACAGGAACAAACGCCTACGCCCGAGCCGAGTGAAGTCAACCAGGGGGAGGAGTCATCGAAATCCTATCAGGTACCAAGATATTTCCAGGTACCAGAAGAAACAGACGCAACATAATCCACATTGGAAGAACTTGAGCAAGTTGCGTTGTTCAAAAAGTTCTTGGAGAGGAAGTTCCACTTGGGGACAGGACTGAACCCCAAACTCAGGTCTAGATTTATCGAATTTCTTAAATTTAATGTTGACTGTTTTGCATGGTCGCATGCGGATATGATAGGTACCCCGGCTGAAGTGGTCGTGCAAAAACTAAGCTTGGATTCTAACATCATTCTGGTAAGGCAGAAAAAATATCATATCACCGAGGTCAGAAACAAATTCGTCAAAGAAGAGGTAACTCGTTTGCTTGATATCGGTTCAATCCAAGAGGTAAAGTGTCCTGACTGGCTAGCTAACGTAGTAGTAGTTCCAAAGAAAAATAATAATTTTGCATGTGCGTATACTATAGGGATTTAAATAAGGGGCACCCCAAGGACTCGTTCCCATTGCCAAACATTGATCAAATGATCGACGCGACGGTCGGGAACGAGTTAATGAGTTTCCTCGATGCTTATTCCGGGTACAATTAAATCAAGATGAACCCGGAGGATCAGGAAAAAACTTTGTTCATAATGAACTTCGGCACATATTGTTTAAATGTGATGCCCTTCGAGTTAAAGAAGGGCTCGTGAACAAAATGTTAGAGAAACAAATAGGGAAAACCATAGAAGTTTACATAGATGATATGCTCGTTAAGTCTTTGAATGTAGGCGATCATCTTAAACACTTGCAAGAAACCTTTGACATCTTGAGAAAGCACAACATAAAGCTTAACCCCCGAAAAATGTGCATTCATAGTCAGCTCTAATAAGTTCTTGGGATTTCTAGTGTCACAAATGGGGATCGAGGTCAACCCCGATAAAATTAAAGCCATCAAAGACATCCCGGACTAGCTATCAAGCGTGAAAGAGGTTCAAAGGTTGACAGGAAGGCTGGGCGCTTTAAGCAGATTCATTTACCGATCTTCGAAAACATGCTATCATTTATTTTCACTCCTAAAAAAGAAGAACAAGTTCGAATGGACTTCGGAATGTCAACAGACTTTGAAGGATTTGAAAAGATATTTGTTGAGCCCTCTATTACTGTCAAAATCAAAGGAAGGTGAACATCTGTTGATCTACTTAGCGGTCTCGGAGGTAGTGGTAAGTGTCGTTTTAGTCCGAGAGGATGAAGGTACGCAATCTCCTATCTATTATGTTAGTAAGATTTTAACGAGAGCAGAAACTCGCTACCCGCACCTGGAAAAATTGGCTTTGACTCTTGTAGTTGTCGCTCGAAAACTTAGGCCCTATTTCCAATGTCATCCAATAGTTGTGGATACCATCTTTCCCCTGCGGAATATCCTTCATAAACCTGAACTTTTGGGTAGGCTGGCCAAATGGCAGTCAAAATGAGTGAATTTAACATAGAATATAAACCTAGGACTGCGATTAAGTCACAAGTTTTGACCAACTTTGAGTGACCGATTTCAGACCAAGATTGTTACCTTTGGCTACCAAAGAAGCAGTAATGGTATCAAAATCGACATCAGGAGTCTGAACTTTTTTCACGGACGAAGCTTACAATGTGAAAGGGTCCGGGCTAGGCGTAATGCTAATCATGCCCTCGGGAGAAACCCTAAGGCAGGCCATAAGAATTATTCATCTGACTAACAATGAAGCAGAGTATAAAGCTTTGATTGCAGGACTCGAACTGCCCGGGGACTGGACTTCGAGGTCATAGAAACCAAATGCGACTCCCAATTGGTAGTAAATCATGTCTACGGGATCTTCGAAGTCAAAGAGGAACGCATGCAATAATATGTAATGAAAGTCCAGGCTCTGCTCGCACGGTTAAGGGAATGGTTAATTACACACATCCCGGGAGAAGAAAATACGGAGGCAAACACACTAGCCAATTCTTTATCGTCCACGAAAATGAAGGGACCAGACTCTGGTACGATCGTATAACTTATGCATTCGGTATTGGATGCAGATAGCTATTACGAAGTAAATACGACCAATTTGGTCTGGGACTGGAGAAATGAGATCATAGACTATCTCGAGCACGGACAATTACCTGAAGATCCCAAGGCATCTCGGGGGTTACGCACTAAAGCAGCTCGATACAGCTTTAAGGGAGGTTAATTGTATAAAAGATCTTTCCAAGGCTCGTCGGCTCGATGTTTGGGAGCTTTCGAAGCTAACTATGTTATGCGAGAATTTCACAAAAGGGATCTACGTAAATCACTCAGGCACAGATTCCTTAGTGTTATAATTAATTAGGGCAAGATACTAGCCTCGGATGGAACAAGACGCCAAGGCTTATGTTCCAAAATGTGATAAATGGCAACGCTACGTACCATTGGTACATCAACCGGCAGAGCCACTATACTAAGTTTTCTCGCTATGGCCGTTTTATGAAGTTGGGGATGGATATAGTCAGGTCGTTGCCGCCGGCCCCCAATAAGGTAAGATTTCTTTTAATTTTAATTTATTATTTTTCTAAGTGGGTCTAAGAAGGTCCTTATGAGAAGATCGGCGAATGCGAAGTGGTAGATTTCTTGTGGGAGAATATAATTTGCACATTAGGGATACCAAAAGAGATAGCCTGTGACAACATGCCATAATTTATAGGCGCAAAGGTCACAAAATTTCTCGAAGACCTGAAAATCAAAAGGATCACGTCGACACCTTATCACCCAAGTACAAACGGTCAAGCATAATCAACAAAATAAGGTGATTTTCCAAAATCTCAAAAAAAAGACTGGAAGTAGCTAAAGGCAAATGGCCCAAAGAACTATCAGGAGTATTATGGGCGTATCGAACAATGGCCAAATCAAGCAGGGGGGAGACTCCTTTCTCTCTTGTGTACGAAGCAGAAGCCTTGATCCCGGTGGAAGTAGGAGAACCTACCTTGAGATATTTTCGGGCGGATGAAAAAACTAACAATGAAGCAATGTTGGTCAAATTAGAGTTGCTCGATGAATGCAGGGAATTGGCGCATATAAAGATGGCAGCTCAAAAATAGAGAATGGAAAGATATTACAATGGAAGAGCCAATCTTCGTTATTTCAAAGTAGGAGACTTGATTTTAAGGAAAGTAACTCAGAACACCCGGGAGCTCAACACAGGAAACCTAGGTCCAACATGGGAGGCTCGTACCGGGTTTCAGCTATCACCGGGAAAGGGTCATACGAGTTGGAAAATCAAGACGGAGTAAAGTTTCCGAGCAACTGTAATGTGGCACACCTCAAAAGATACTATTGCTGATGAGTCTCGCATATACTGAAAGTATGTGCTACACTTTTTTTTTCCTTCGCCCAGTTTTTGTCCCAATTGGGTTTTTTTGGCAAGGTTTCTAACAAGGCAGCAACAGAAAGCATACTACTAATGAAGCTTCATCAGCAGAAATTAGATCTTTAAATGACAAGGCATGCAAGCAACGAGCCACTACAGAGTGATTAGATAGTCTTTTGCTCGGTAGCAAAGTGCCTACCGAGAAGTAAAGTTTGCGGTCGGGCCAAAACTTACCCGACCGTTCACAACTGCAAGCCACTAGAGGGGTTATTAGATAATCTTTAACTCGATAGCAAAAGTTCCTAAGGGGAAGTGAAGTATGCTATCGAACTAAAGATTATCTAACCATTCATTAGTGGAATCTTTAAACATACAAAACTTCCAGTATTCCAATTTACACTCTTCGCATTCGAATACTGGGGGGGAATGATATGAGAATACGGTAACAATGACTGCCACATCGACCGGACTACGAAATCAGGAAACAAAGTTGTATCATCGGCACCGAGGACTGAACGGCCAGCCCCATAGAAACAAGTTTTATAAGTTAGCCACAAGTAATGGCAATTTCTTTTGAGCACAACGAATGCTTATGTACTTTTGAAAATGGAAGGAATAAATTAAAGTCCTTTTTATTTTTATCTTGTTTCTTGTCCAATCGATGAATTAATTTTATCATTTGAAAGTTAAACAAGTACTTCAAATGCTAATGCCGTAATGAACAGGAGACGTCCTCTTCAAATGTATCGTAAACATAAGAGGGACCTCTCTATGAAACTCTTATGGTTAAGGGTTGATTTCGGAAGAGCTTATGCCCGGAATTCAAATGCTATCAGGGAAAAATACACCCGAAGCCTTGCATAATTTGACGCAAAGAGAAAAACTTGTGGAATATTTAAACAAAAAAATACTTCTATACACAGCAAACATGCCAAGCAGCACAAGTACACAAATATGGAAAAGAAAAGCAAAGTGAAAAGAAAGCAAAAAACTAAGCTACTGCATCTCCGAAATCCTGAGGAAGGAAAGCATTTGCACCCTAGGAGAAGTAGGCGGGTCTGCCGCTGGCTAAATGTCTTGGCCTTCAGCATCATCCCATTCTGGTTCTTCTTCAGTTCCCCAGAACTCGGAACCGGAACCAGAACCAAAAGGGTCGACAGCATCAGGTTGGATTGGGAGACCCCTTCGGGCAGTTGACTCCAACTCACGGGCCTTAGCAATTTTGGGATCGAAGTCAATGACGCCCGCTTTAGCCTCTTCCAAGGTTTTTCTCCTCATTCTATACATAGAATATATGTTTTCAACAATGAGGGAAGCCGCTTGGCGCTGAAGTTCTTCCTTAAGACGGTCAACCTCGGTCGAAAGGTCATCCCGCTCAGATCTAACGGCCTGGAGGCTGACATCAAGGTCACAGACAGTGTAGTTAAAAACTTTATTGTGCTTCATGACTCTATTATGCCTCTCTTCCAACCGGACATACCTCTCATCGGCAGCAACAACTTCTTCAGCTTTGGAGTTCAAGACCGCCTCCAAATTATTCAATCTCTTAGTAGAGCCAGCCTCGCGTTCGGATGCAGCAAGAATAACATTCTAAACCTTGAACCACTTTGCCCTAGCTTCTTCAAATTGTACCCTTAACTGGGCGGCCTATTAGTCGATGGTTACTACCTCTTGCTCGCTTTGCCACAACCAAACCTCCAACTCAGCAGCCTCAGCAGCTTGTGCTTCCAGTACTGGGAGACGAGCATTAATTTTATCCCGCTCAGCCAACAGTTCATCCCACTCAGAGGTGAGTTTCTATTTGTCAAGGATCAATCTCTGAAGGCCTTCGGAAGCAATGAAGTTATCCTGTAAAACAGAAGTAACTAAAAAACCCTGCCATAACAAATATAGAAGAAATAAGAGATGAAACAAAGATTATACTGCCGCTGCGTTCTGCATGGCATTATTCAACAAACACTCTCCCGAGAGAGATTTTATTTTATTCATATCCTTTCCCAAAGCCAGAGGCTTCAAGTAATTAGCAGGTTCCACCGGTCGGGACAGTAGATAACATCCGGTAGAAATCGAGAGGGAAACACTCCTTCTCCTTTGAGGATCTTCGGAGGGGGAAGAATAATTATACCCCAAATTCCCGTGAACTAGGGACTGGGGAAAAGGGACATCCTCCTCTTGGACGACTGCGACCGGTGGAGATGATGTAGCAGTTACTCGTGGCGAAGGCAAAGTTGGCGAAAAAGGAGATGAAGTTGATGGCGTTGTAGGTTGAGAAGCAGTTAAAGCAAAAGCATTGATAATTGTTGATTGCTCATCAACCGAAGACGAGAGAGACCCGACACCCAGCCTCACAGTACTGGGTACAACGATTGGGACTCAGAAGTGAGAGTTGGCATCTTCTACCACACCATATTCCCTAGAGCGCCAGGATGTCTTCATCGGTTGGTGTAACTAGCTCAACAAATTTAGCATTCTGTTGAGCTGATGAAGGTCACTGTCTTCTATGTAGAGAAGCCGCCTCATCACTGGCTCCTCCATCATCATTGATCACTATAGTGTCTATAGATAGCTCGGGCACGACGCTCATCACCACAACGTCCGCTGATGGTTTGGGTGCGACACTCTTTGCCTTTTTATTTTTTTCCTCGTTCATGGAGGAACATCGCCTTTTTTGTTGCTTGTTCTCCGGCCGGGGACTCCGAGAAGAAGCATTTGCACCGGAAGCAGGTCCGGTGACACCTATTCGGGTAAAAGTCTCCTGCAGTAACCTCGCCGCATCAACCGGGTCAGCCAAAATATCCTCCTCGGGGACGGTAATAGATCCCTGTGGAAGACCTGGATTCAATAGGGAAGAGAGGTTAACCAATTTTCCTCTACGAGAAGTAAAAATAAGATAAGTGCAACCTACCATAATTTTTGGCCTTCCACCCATATTTAAGGGTCAGTTTTTTTACTTGCGGGTCTCAGGCATAGTGGCATCTAAGATCTTCTGGACCCATTGATCCAAGCCTTCAACCCTAGGTGGTATCCACCGAGTTGCTGAAATAGTGAAAGAAGAAGGATCAGTAACGACATTCGATAATCTTTAACTAGAAGAAACAACAAATGATGAACTTACAAGTACAGTTCCATAATTCAGGAAAGGATGGAGTCGTGGCCGAAATGATGTCCGTGGTGGCAATTGCAACGAACCGTTCCCTCTAACTACGGTCGTTGTCATTATCCATGCTGGTTAGCAAAGCATGGTGGCTACGTTTGCTAAAATTTATTATTCCCCGCGGAAAATCTCGGGGGAATAAAGGTTTAACAATCGAGCCAGTGATAACTCTTCTCTCGTTTCCTGGAATAGACGCCGAAGATAAGCAACAGTCCACCACACATAAGGGCTCACCTGCGCCAAGCAGACTTGGTAACGAAGGCAAAACTCCAAGATAACGGAGTAAAGCCCCTCACCGCCCCGCTCAATGAGAGCGGACCCAAAGTAAAGGGATACGTCTAAACATACGTAAAACCCTTATTGTAGAAGATTACCCGCTCTGCCAGGTCAGGAGCGATGATATTTAAATCCTAACAACCACAATTTGCCTTCACATCAGGGATGCTAGAAGGACGAATGGAAGAAGACACACCAACAACCCATGTTCGGGGATTAGCATAAGGGTACTTCTCTTCGAATTCCTTAGTTGTAATAAGCTTTCTTGGAATGATGGTGGGAGGAACAACATCATCATCATTTTTGTTGTTTTTCGAAGCACTAGAATTTCTAGAAGAGGAAGCCATTGTTATCACAAGAGAATAAGGGTTCTTTCTCCGAGGAAGAAGATTAGAGGAGGTGGAAAACAAATATGAGTTGAGTAAAGAGAGTTTGAGAGAGTTTGAAAAGTTATAAAGTGTAAAATGAGAAGGTTGATGCATGTAAGTAAAGGAATATGTGGCTAAAATTGTGGCCATAATTACCTCGATAACCGGTAAAAATATTGTTGAATCATGAGTTGACGCGTGTTCGGGGCATTAAATGCGGAGAGACGTGCGTCTAATCAACTGTCAGAAACTTTTCAGAGGGGGTCAGAGAATTTTCCGCCAAAAAAGTATCTTTACCTACTTTCCGGTGACACAAGGTTATGCCACCGAAAAGCAGGGGACTGTCTGTATAGGGTAAAATATGTTCATATTAAATGCTCGCATGATAAAGCGACACGTGGAGCCGAAGACAGAAGACGATCAAGTCCGAAGGTAACGATCTCGTTTGTTCCCGAAGGGAATGGTGTTCTTAAAGGCGAAATAAATGTCTGTCACTCGGTAGCATTTAATGGAGAATATTCTATAGCACTCTATAGCACCAAGTATATATTCCGTTACAAAGAATATGTCATTCACTGCCTACCGTTACACATTCTTTAATGACCCTCATAATTGTCATTTAAGAGGAGCTTGATCATACGACCTTATTCCCTAGGTGCAATTATAAATAGTAAGTTCAACAACCATTGTAAATGACGCAAATTTTCTGACAAGCTCATATTATACTCTGTTCAAAGCTCAATAATATTTTTTCTTCTTGCTTATTAATATTGTTATTACCGCCTCCGGAAGCTCTGCTCTCGGAACCAGGATTTCTGTTGTCTTATCTCGATTTCAACGTTAAGTCTTACATTCTTGTTTAATTTATTTATTATTTTGGGATCAAATCGATTCACTTGTCTATAAACGACATATAAATTCAAATGTACCGTTTTACATGTAAACATATATTCGTTTTATTGAAAAATACTACAATTTTATAAGAGAAAAATATTGTTTACTTGAGAAACATGTTGGGTAATCAAAAAGGGAAAGACTTTTTCGAACCACAAAAGAAATATTAATAAGAAAACAACTTGTTCTCATTAACGTTTTAAGCTATACAATCCTATTCAAAAAAGGTTGTAATATTTGTGTCGACGAGTAGAATTAGTGTTATTTGTACATCATGGCCCTTTATAATTTATATTTAAGAAAAATGACTTTTATCAATTTTTTACGTATAAAAGTAAATCTCATATATGTAAAAAAAAAAAAATATAAGATGATAAAATTAAAAACAAGTTTGTAAAGAACCACAAACCAATTGACCTGTAAAATTATGACTTGAAAAGAAATGATGAAATTACATACTATGACAAAGGGAACAAGTTGAAAGAGATTATTTAAGAAGCAAAAAAATAGAGAAAAAAAAGTGACTGCAAGAGTGTAAGCCCCGTTCAGTTAGTCCAGTTGGACCACGTGAATAACTGTACTACTATCGGCCAATAGAGCTTCCGGCAGGAGTCGATAGGCTCCACCTCGTCTCAGCCCATCTTAGGTATGAGATTGCAACTCACAAGCCGTGAAGCTTTAGCTCGTTTCCAAGCTTACATCTCTGCATTAGCGGCCCGGGGACTTTCCTGGGCTTGACCCACTCATCGAATAAATCGCAGCCCATTCACGTCATCTTGCAGTCGAATTGATGTATAATTTTTGAAAATCCTATTAAAATAACACAAGAGGAGGCTCAGAGGACGATGTGGGAAAGTTTAGTTTTCTACCCTTAATTCAGTTCAAGCACTAGATAAAGTAATATGTCAATACATCGATCACCCACCTTAAATTAAATAAAATCATTACGTAATATACACCCCTCCCATTATCCACTTTATCGGACAGATAACTAACAGCCATAACCAACAGAAACTTTAGTTTTGTTTTCGCTTGGTGTCAACTATTTTCATTGCCTATCAACAATGACAACATCAATTTAATCTCCAAATCCCTCTTTAATTAATGAAAGAAACAACTTCACGTTTCGAATTTAGAAATTCTTTTAAAGGAAAAGATAATTTGTGGACTTCGATCTTGGTACCAGTAAATCATCTAAATGTGTGACATTGCATCCGGGGAATTAGTGTAAGCTCCGTCAGATAAACATTTAAAAGAAAAATCTGCAGACATCAAGAACAGCCGCACTTGTCAATTTCGCCCAATAAATAGATTGCATCTAAACACCACACACGCAAAGGCGGATGCATAAGTTCAATGGGCTGAACCCCAAAAATTTAAATAAGAGCATTTTGTTATAAGAAAAATCAAATTATGGTGGATGTCTACTCTTCCTTCCTGATCTTCTCAAATGTTTAATGACATATTCAATGACATATTTTTCTTCACTTTTCATGCATATATAAAGGCCTTGTAATAGATAAGAAAATACACACAATTGAAGAAGAAAATCTTTTCATTCTCTCTATCTCCATTTTTTGTTCATGTTTTACTAAATTGCTTTTATTTCATAACAATATTTCTTATTCATGTTTTACTAAATTATTATTTTTTTATTACACATTTGTATATACGGGAAAATTTACTAAACTTTAACAGATAGCAAATTTTGAATTCATAAAAGTATGGGAGGTTTAGTAGTAAGAACCTAAGGTTAAACTCATCAAATTTTATAACCCCTCTCCATCCTCTATGCACAGGGATGTGCGTAAACGTTCTTAAGCCACCTCAATCTCAAACAAGTTGGATTTATGGTTAAACTAATTAAATTTTATAAAAAGTTGGATTTATGCTTTCGTGTCGACATGCAAAATAATAGCCCGTTTGGTCAAGCTAAAAAAATCAGCTTATTTTGAGAAGTGCTTTTTTCAAAAGTAGTTTTGGTGAGAACAGTTTATGTTTGGCTAATTAATTTAAAAAGTACTTTTAAGTAACAATTAGTGTTTGACCAAACTTTTAAAAAGTGTTTATAAGTGTAATTTTTTCAAAAGTGCTTATCAAAAAGTAGCTTCTCAATGTTTTGCCAAAACTGCTTCTGTTTCTCCTCATAAACATATTTTTTTCCTCCTAAAAGCTTGGTCAAACACTTCAAATTTTAAAAAGAAAAGTACTTTTGAACTTTGGAGAATTTGCCAAACAGGCTATAAATTTGATTGCTAGCGGCAGGTGAATGCATGTTAAAGCTCATGTAGAGTAATAAAAAATTCAAATCAGGTGCTGATAGAAGTTATAACTCGAGCTGTTTTTTTGGGAAATAAAGTACTGGTAATTGACTGCAGTTTACAAGATTTTCAATAACAATGAGTAACCAGCTACTTGAATGTTTGTTACTCGTAATTACAATGTCAGATTTAAGTATTTCTACATCAATATGCTGCAAATCTGTGTTCCATAATCATAGGTTTTTATGTTTAAAAACAGTACTTCACTACAATGCATACAAAGTGGAGAAAAATGAAGGGCAAAACCATAATTTCAAGCTAGCCAAATTACAGTGCAGCCCATACCAGCTGAACATTGGCTTTTCCAATTCTTTTAGCCTAAGAGCTCGAGAAACAAGTCATTCATATCAAAATAAAAGCGTCTATGCTAATACTTTGTAAAAATAGGATCAAGTACTATCCAGAAAACTAATTTCCATTGAGTAGCATGATTAAATCAAACAAAATTGGATTTAACAAGTAATTCATGACACGAGAAAACAACATATTGCCATCAGCCAAAACTAGTCCAGCTGCTCACCCTAAGCCACAAGCGTGCTGGCAGTGGTTGATTCGCTGCACATAAATCGAAATAAAAACAATCAGCAACCTTTAAGAAAGATGGCATAAATCTTGCTATTAAACCAAGAAAGAAGTAAAGACAGCCAAAAAAGAAATAGTACGCCATACGTTGGTTTTAAAACCATGTAAGAAAATTACCAAAAACGTATACGGAAAAAATCGAAGAACAAATGTCAAAGCGTTATCCACTCCGTGCGTCCCAGTATAAGTATTCCTCTTTGACAATATCAAAGTATTACGGTAAGAAGTAAAGCTTTGATGTATTTAAAGATAAATATGTCCAAATCAGATATAGGACAACTTTCCTTAAACATTACAGTAGTTTCTTTGGTACGCTTTCATAATCAACACCAACACAATTAAGATAAACCAAAAATATAAATTAAACTGGAAAGGAGTAAAAGAAGATAGTAATAAACGAATAACACTAGGAATTGTTACAACTTTACAGCTTGCTGTATCAGAACCAGGACATTCCATTTCCAATGGAGTATATACCAAGAAGAATCTAGAGGTAAACAACAATATAACAAACATATACTATGTCTTAGTTGCGGTTAGCACACAATTCCTCACAATCCATTTTGCTCAATTTGTCTTGGTATCAGAAGTAAAAAGATACAAAACCTATCACCGCCAAAAGTTGTAACAATTAGAAAGATTTCAGCTAACTTTTTAATTTTACAGAGGACGAACATTGAGCCTGACTCAACTCCAAAAGCAAGTCTGTGGGGTGAGAATTGTCCAAGATCATATAACGAGACACAACTCAATGACTCATTCCCCCGTAGGGCACTCTAACACCCCCTTTCCCTGCGCATGCTCAAACGTGGACTCTAACTTTTTAATTGTAAAGAGGACAAACATTGAGCCTAACTCAGCTCCAAAAGCAAATTCGTGAGGTGAGGATTGCCCGAGATCATATAATGAGACACAACTCAATGACTCACTCCCCCAAAAAATATAGGGCACTCTAACACCCCCTTCCCCTGCACATGCTCAAACGTGGACAGTTGGAACGTGGACAGTACAACATGGAAGCTGAACATTGGGTATACAAAGAATAAGGATGAGCCTGACTTTGATATAATGTAAAGAACATGGAGCTTGAGTCCAACTCATCCAAAAGCTAACTCATGAGATGATGACTGCCCAAGACCATATAAGGAGAAAACAACTCATTCCCTCAAACGATGTGATAAATTCTAACATTAACAACTACTAACTACTGCCCCTCTTTTGGGGCCACCAATTCACTTGAGTCAAGTAAGCATAAGCGGCATATGAACCACCTTCATGTAGAAGCCATGGAAAGAGCAAGTCCATTACAGTTTTTTATCCAACTGTGGAAATCTCACAGAAAACTATAGCTCCAGATGAATAAAAGTAACTGGTCTCTAACTCTAGTAAGACAATCATTAGGAAGGAACCTAAGTTTCAGAATAGTTCTGCAAAAAGAATTTGTTTCCAGAAGAATAAACCAAAACACAAATACTTAAACAAGTTAACAGATAACCAAATCATCTGACAATCTTCATGGAAACAAATAAAGAGTACTATTTGCAGAGCACATACATTGTAAAGCAAGAGATAGAGAGAGGGAAAGAAGCTTACTATTTCCAGACAGGTGGGAGCTTCTTTGTTTTCTTGTAATAGCGAGCAAGACGATGGATTCTGCTCTCCACCAAAATCAAGCGGAACTTGGAATCCTTATCCTTTCTGTTCCTCTCCAAATGCTTCCTAATAGCAACTGCCTTCTTAATCAGGTGGTACAGATCCTCTGGTATCTCAGGAGCAAGCCCTAAATCCATTTGCCCAAACAAAATACTCATATCTCATAAACTAGACTCATCTAAGCAATTATTCCCATAGCCAAAAACACACATAATAACAATAATACCGTGAGCCTTGAGGATACGCAAGATCTTGCTGCCAGTGACACTCTTGACTTGTGCAATTCCGTGTGAGTCGCGAAGAATCACACCAATTTGTGAAGGAGTCAATCCTTTCTTTGCAAACTTGCAAATGTTATCCTCAACCTGAAATCATACAAATCAAGCATATTTATATAAATTTTCTAGACATATAAATAACACGAAGTTATAAGTGACAAACAAAGGTGGATGATTTTACATCAGGAGCGGAGATCTTGAGCCAACTAGGAGGAGTTCTTTTGTAAGGAAGAGCCGAAGCTGAAATACCCTTACTGAAACCCACAACAAAAATGTTAGATTAATTGATGGTCAGAAAAAGAAAAAATGCAGATTAATTGCTGATTATAAGAGCTTAAAGAAGAGAAGAATGACGAACCCGCGACTGTGCATGCGACCCATGATGGCGGAGTGAGGATTGGCTACCGGCGGTCAGCAATCGAGGCTTAGCTTTGGTTGTGTGGATGGTTTGTTTACGAACCTGACTCTCTTCTTTAATCTATGGTGTTTTACTAGGGTTTAGTGTTACGGTGGTGCTACTTTGGGCTTCTGTAGCCCAGTTTCAGGGCCTTGTTTTTCTTGAGAAAGAATGTTTTGTTTTACTGGGCTGGGTTGACAAATTATTTGACAGAAGGTGGGCCTAGGATTTAGCTTAGTGAATTCTATGTTGAGAAAACTACACTGCCAAGCACTTTTTAAAAATTATTTACAAAAATAATATCATTTCTCGTTTATTCTATAAATAACATATTATCTTACAATATTAGCATGTTATAAAGATTATGGGCGTAATCAATTAGTCAAGAGAAGGCATAATTCAGGGAATTAATCTTAATTGTCACTCTCTCTCCTCTTCTCTTTGCTATATATTTATGCTAAAAAAATAGATTCTATTATGTGAAGGTTAAAATTTCATGCTGGAATAAATTAATATTTGGTAACGGTTTCATTTGAATTAAAAGAAGCGTAATATAATTTTCAACACAAGTAAAGTGGAGAGAGAATGATGAACTATTTTAAATATAGCAAGTTGTTCTTAAGTAGATTTCCCCTGGTCAATCGCCATATATTCTCCCATTCTTATATATACCATTAATAATACAAATGCTTATGTAATAACTAATTTGAAACACTAATGACCCGTGATATTATTATTATATTGATATTATTCAAAGTATATTGCTAGCATATACGTTACATAAAAATGAATCTAAATATTAACGTGCCACTAATAATGTATATAGGAAACCAATATGCCACATATATTGTTTACAACAACAACAACAATAACTCAGTATAATCCCACTAGTAGAGTCTGAGAAGGGTAGTGTGTACGAAGACCTTACCCATACCCTGGGGTAGAGAGGTTGTTTTCGATAGACCCTCGACTCTCTCCCTCCAAGAACTCCCCACCTTGCTCTTGGGATGACTCGAACTCACAACCTCTTGGTTGGAAGTGGAGGGTGCTCACCACTAGAGCAACCAACTCTTGTCTGCCACATATACTGTTTATCTACGGATAATTTATACAAATATGCATGTTATATTAGAGCAAAATATAAATGATATATTAATAATATCTATGTCCAGACATCGCCTAAGAGGAATCAGAGGAATACCCCTTCTTTATAAAAGGTTTGGAATCCTTCCTTGAATGAAGAAAGAACTCTTCTTTACATACACATATAAATAAGTGTATAAATAAAATATGCATATATACATGATTTTTTCTTAAAGAATACATGATTTATAATGTATATTTATACATTATATTTTTTTCATGGTATAAATGGGTATTATTTCATTAGAATATATAGGTATATAATTTTTCTAGGTTTAAGTTGAATAAAAAGGTCCATATATGAAAAGGAAAAAATCGGTTATGGAATTGACTGATGATATATATTTTTGGAATTTTTTCATTTATATACACTATTTGAAACCTTATTACCAAAAATGTCCCAATTTTAGTACTTACCCGACCTAAACACGTTTTAACTACAAAAAATATATATTTGTTTAAACTAGATTCCTTTCTGCGGTAATCTTCCCTGCTTAGACGCGGGATTTTGGGATCGCTTATATTTCAGTTAGAGATTTTACTGACGCAATCATCGCACCATAATCAAGGCAATATATTTGTAGAATTCTTTTATTACGCAAATTTTTTCTAGTTATCATCGCACCATAATCAAAACAACATATCTGTTGTATCCTTATATTCTCTGTTTTTTCTAGTTTTCCATAAATAAAGGGTTTGAAGAAAATAATTGCAAACAATTAGCTACAATTGAATTGAATTTCGCGACATAATGTTAAAATTAACGATTATGCTTCAGCTCAATGGTCTGTGGGATAGCGTTGGGAGATACAAAGATTTTGATGTTGACGGAATTGTAGTCAATGAAGATTCAAATTATAGTAAATTGAGTTCCGCAATTACTGAGCATCTAATGATCGATACCTCTGCAAAAATCATCGAAATCAAATATACCATCAACGAACGTTGTCCTCCAATAGAATTTTGGAATGATATGGGAGTTCGAGTGTATATGGAGACGAAAAAGGAAAATAAAAATTTAGGAATGTATCCGTTGTGTATAACAATGCGTGATTTTTTGGATTGCAGTATGTCGAATCCGAGCACAATTGCAGGTTTGCTATATTTTTTCTAGTGCTGATATTTTTTCAATTTCAAGTGTTCTACAATTTTACTACAAATTATCTATAATAATACTACATAACAAATGTAGTTCAACTGTTATGTGTCTAAGAATATTCTGTCAAATACTGAACACATGAATATACGGAGGTCTGAATTACTGTACTTTTAATTGAGTGTAGGTTCTTTTGATTATCGTAATACTAACGTGGTACAATTGTCAAGCAATTGTAACACAATTAGAGAAGTATTAGGAACAATGAAGTTGATTGATATGCAAATATATCTGAAAATTGTTGAATATGAAAGTATCATCATAACAGAACATACGCCAAATGTAATTGAAGTAAGCCAAGTTTACCAAGACAAGAAAATAATTGTCAGTGTAATGAAGCATTATTCTGTCATGAATAAGTTTCAATTTAGGGTGAAAAGGTCTAGTATAAAAAGGTAGGAATATTTTATGTGTCAAATTCATATTGTGTATAATTTGTAGTCTTTTTTTATATAAATTGTTTAAAATAAATAGTTATGCATAAACAACCTCGTATTCTGTAGCTACAATTTGTATAATATTTTTTGAATTATTTTTATATTGTAGCTACTGCCTCGTATGTGTTGGGAACAATTGTGCGTGGCACTTCAAGTCCATAAGCATAAATGAATCAGCATTGTTCAAGGTTCGAAAATTCAACAACTTGCACACATACTCTTTGATGGACAACACATATATACAATGCAAACCTACTGCCATGGTAGTTGGCAGCATGGTGATGCTAAAATATGCGGATGTGTAACGACCCGACCGGTCGTTTGGAGAGTTATAACCCGTTTTCCCCATTCCTACTTTTTTTTGTGTTATTCAACTATATTATGTTATATCGGTTTAGTTGGTTCGATTCCGGAAGGAACTCGGAGTGAAATGAGACACTTAGTCTCATAATTGAAAATTTTGAGTTAGAAAAGTGGACCGGAAATGAACCTATGTGTAAACGACCTCAGATTTGAATTTTGATAATTTTAATAGCTCCGTATGGTAATTTTGGGCTTAGGAGCGTGTCAGAAATATTATTTTGAAGTCCGCAGAGGAATTAGGCTTGAAAAGCCGAAAGTTTTATTTTTGAGAAGTTTGACCGGGGGATTGACTTTTTGATATCGGGGTCGGAATCTGATTCTGAAAATTGGAATACCTCTGTTATGTCATTTAGAACTTATGTGCAAAATTTGAGGTCAATCGGACGTGATTTGATAGGTTCCGGAGTGGTTTGTAGAAATTAGAAATTTCAAAGTTCATTAGGCTTGAATTGGGGTGTAATTCATGGTTTTAGC
>AWOL01S0090358.1:0-23299 GCA_000715115.1 Nicotiana otophora | reverse complement strand
ATATATATATATATATATATATATATATGTCTTTTGGGCATGTTTTCCCATGTATGTTGTTCATATGAATCAGTAGTTTATTTCCAGATGTTACACATGACTTTCACATATTTCATGTTTATATCTTAGACATATACTTAGGGGTTTTCGATAAGTAGAACTCGGGCACTCGTCACAGCCCATCGGTTTGGGTCGTGATAAAAGTGGTATCAAAGCAATTCCATCCTAGGCTTGTCTACAGACCGTGTCTAGTAGAGTCTTGTTTATGAGTTTGTTGTGCACCATACTTATAAATAAGAGGTTGCAGGACATATAGGATGTTATCCTCCCTTCTTATCTTAGATCGTGCGAGATAAGGATTCATTCTCCTAACGATATGTTATGTTTTCATCGATGCCCAAGAAGGCTACAACCACCCATAAGGACAAGTCCTTAGCTGATGAGACTACAAGTCGAGCGCCACGAGTTACCAGGGCTCTGGGAGAGTCGCATAGTGAGACTCCATCTCAGACTTCACATACCCTGCCCTTTCCAGAGGAGATCCGAGGGGTGCCAGCTCCAGCTCCCGCTCCAGTACCCCCAGCTCCTCAGCCAGATGCACTGGGTCAGGAGATGAGAGATGCTATTTAGCTACTGACTCAATTAGTGGCCGCACAGGCTCCGCACCAGGAGGTAGGTATTAGTCATGCAGATAGGGACATCCGTACGAGGGTTCGTGATTTCATTAATTTGGACCCTCCGATATTCACTGGAGTAGATCCAAACGAGGAACCTCAGGTATTTATTAATAGGATGTAGAGGACTTTGAGGGTAATGAAGGCCGCTGCGACTGAGTCAAATGAGCTAGCTTCCTATAGACTTCTCGATGTTATAGTTAATTGATACGAGTCTTGGGAGTTGTCCAGATGTGAGGATGCCCTTTCAGCAGTATGACAGGAGTTTACAGAGGCTTTTCTTCGTCATTATTTGCCACTAGAGCTTAGACATGCCAGAGTTGATAGGTTTCTTGACCCTTCATCATGGTGATATGAGTGTTCGAGAGTACAACCTTCAGTTTGATTCTTTGGTTAGGTATGCTCCCACTATTATAGCTGAGATGGAGGATCGGGTTCACTGGTTCGTGATGGGGTTAGAGCCGCACCTACTTAATTACTGTATGTCGGTCTCACTTCATCCAGGCATTAATATTTCTCGTATTCAGGCATACGCTCAGGGTGTAAAGGAGCGTAAGAAGAAGAAGAGGGCCAACCGCGAGCATGATAGGGTCCAGAGTAAGAGAGCGAGATCTTCAGGTCCTTATGGTGAGTTTCGATGTTGTCAGAGACAACAATACTCGAGGTATCCAGCCCAGCCATTGGCTAGTGAACCCTCTCAGTTTGCCGGTAGGAGATTTGACCGTTCCACCTATCCAGGGCCCAGTCAGAGTTCTAGGGCCTCTAGTTCTTAGTATAGGGGTGAGTCAAGTCAGATGAGGCCACCCTTGCCATGATGTGCTCAGTGTGGTAAGTAGCATGCCGGGAAATGCCTTGTGGGGTTGGGTGTTTGTTATACTTGTGGTTTTCCAGGCCACGTTATGAGAGATTGTCCGATGAGAGGTGGTGCAGGTATAGTTAAGCCAGCAGGATTTGTAGCTGGTTCATCATCATCAATACGTCCCCTGGACAAGGTTCACAGACACCGGACGGTCGTGGTAGAGGCAGAAGTGGATCATCTAGCTCGAGCGATCCTTAGAACCGTGTTTATGGGTTAGCGGGTTTATAGGATCACGAGTCGTCACCTGATGTTGTTAAAGATATATTATCAGTAACCTCATATGATGTATATGCATTGATTGATCCAGGTTCCACCTTATCATATGTCAATCCGTTGGTCGCTAGCAAGTTTGGGATAGAACATAAGCTGATTAAACCTTTTGAGGTGTCTACACCTGTTGGGGATCCAGTGATAGCTAGACGGGTATATAGAGATTATATAGTAGTAGTCCATAGTTTTTCTACGGTAGAAGACCTGATTGAGCTAGATATGGTAGAATTTGATGTTATAATGGGTATGGATTGGTTGGCTTCTTATTATGCTAACGTTGATTGTAGATCAAAGATAGTTCGGTTCCAGTTTCTAGGGGAGCCCATTCTAGAGTGGAAAGGTAATACTGCATCGCCGAGAGGTATGTTTATTTCCTATCTCAAGGCAAGGAAGATGATCATAAAGGGCTATATTTATCACTTAGTTCAGGTACAGGATGTGAATGCAGAGTCACCGACCCTTCAATCTATCCTGGTGGTTAATGAGTTTCCTGATGTTTTTCCCAATAAACTTCCAGGCCTTCCGCCAGAGCGGGAGATTGAGTTTTCTATTGACACATTGCTAGATACTCAACCGATATCTATTCCTCCTTATAGAGTGGACCCTCCAAAGCTGAGAGAGTTGAAAGAACAACTGAGGGATTTGCTAGAAAAGGGCTTTATCAGACCCAGTACATCACCGTGGGGAGCACCTGTGTTATTTGTGAGAAAGAAAGATGGCTCCGTATGAAGCTCTTTACGGACGGAAGTGTAGGTCACCTATCAGATGGTACGAGGTTGGAGAAACTAAGTTAGTAGGATCAGAGTTGGTACAACAGGCAGTTGAGAAGATTAAGCTTATACGGGAAAGGCTATTAGAAGCTCAAAGTAGTCAGAAGTCCTATGCAGATAATCGACGACGAGACTTGAAGTTTCAGGTAGATGACTGGGTATTCCTAAAGGTATCACCGATGAAAGGCGGTATGATATTCGGTAAGAAAGGAAAGCTTAGACCTCGGTACATTGGACCTTATAAGATCATACGCAGAGTAGGCCAGGTAGTATATGAGTTAGACTTGCCTTCCAACTTGGAGTTAGTACATCCAGTATTTTCATGTGTCTATGCTCTGCAAGTGTATTGGAGATCCTTCTAGAGTCGTTCCAGTTGACGATGTTCAGGTCACAGAGCAACTATCATATGAGGAAGCTCCCATTGCTATACTAGATAGACAAGTTCAGAGATTGAGAATTAAGGGCGTAGCTTCAGTTAAAGTACTTTGGAGAAATAAGAATGTGGAGGATATGACTTGGGAAGATGAAGAAGACATAAAGTCTAGGTATCCTCACTTGTTTCCGCTTCCGGAAGAGGATCGGACGGAGACATCACAGCCTTTAGGTACGTATATGGTACTTGATTCTTATGTTAGTTATTGTCATTGGTCGTGTAAGCCTATTGGTGTTATTGATAATTGTGGCCTTGTGTGACTTTGTATTGTTGGGATTTTTGTCTGACAGGTTGGTAGTAGTACCGTTATAGAGGAGACTCTGCCAAAATTTTTATAGATCTCTGGGAGTTTAACATTCGAGGACGAATGTTTCTAAGGGGGAGCGTCCCAAGGTGACGTATAATGAATATGCAACTTGTTAATCATGATTTAAATAAGTTTAAAGTCATAATATGACTATATATGATGTTTGGATAGAAAATATAAAGTTTGGGAAAAGTCGGGTTTAAGTTGCGAAAAATCCGACTAAGGATTTGTCTTGTAAGAGAGCTTTTTGAGCAATAATTTTCGTGTGCTATATGTGATATTTTTTTGGGACATATTATATACCAAATTTAAGGTCTTGGAATATAGTTTTCAATGCTCTTAACCATTCGTTCATACGATATCCGGATAAAATGATATAAGCGTCGGAACATGGGCCAATGATGGGGTGCCAAGCTAGCACCCCTTTGACCTTTCCAAACTTGATATATATAGGCCTTAAGCCGTATTTATATTCATATTTTGATATAACACGACCTGAGAACATCCATAAGCTCTCTTAAAGGTTTTCAAAGGCGATTAACATCCCAGGTACGAAATCAAGAAGCGATAATATTAGAATGATCCCTACGGCGTAAGTAACGCTATATAGCCTCTCTTTTTCTTTGTTGTTTGAGTTTTGGAAGGTACTTCATAGTTAAGAAAACTTTTACTTTCTGTATTTAAGCTTTAAATATCAAGGAAGGTTGATAAATTGGTTTCCTAATAGTTAGAACTCACGGGACGGTGATCAGCAACCGTGAGTTTGATTTATTTTACCTTTAGTGGACTGTTTTGTAGTCCACTCGTGTTGGACTATTGTGCTGCTAATTTATGGAGTTTGTAAGGATAAAAGAGCGTGGAGAAACTCCATATGTGGTAGGGTAGTAGGCTGGTCACTCGTCGTTGCAATTGTCGGCTAATTGATAACTTGTTGATTGGGTGTGTTATGGTATATTTGGGGTTTTTGTTGTATTGAAGGTCCCGAATTGTAGTTGTTGTTTTTGAGTTGCTGATTGTATTATGTTTGTATCCCGCCTATTTGAGGGAGCAGTAAAATCAGGGAAAATGCTGCCCGTTTTATTTAAGAATCGAGTTATCGCTTGAGATACGTGATATACTAGCGCCATCTAAGTTGTACATGTATTTATTTGTTATAGGGTTGGCGCGCTAGTTGTCATAAGCTTGTTGTTGAGTTGCATTGATGACTTGAGGTATGTTAAGGCTATCCCTTATTTCCTTTTGGCATGATCCATATAATACAAACGAAACGAGCAAGCACACAACTTTCATAAATGATTCGATTCTTAGAAGTACTAGGGTTTCCTATGTTCTGGATTTCCCATATGTCCTACTCTCATATCATTTGTTCATGCGTCTCTTGACATTCCGAGAGATCTTATTGACTTGCTTCATTAGGCATTGCATCCTTTTATACATGTATACTGACCCATGACCAGATAATATTATATACGCGTATAGTATATGTATATGGGGTATGGGGAAAGATTATGACGTTATATACGCACCACCACCTGATCAACTGGTATACGTTTATGATTTCGCCCACAGAGGCGGAGATGATATGATGGGATACCCTCAGAGACTTGATGATGTTATGTACGTATATACTTATGCATGATCTGACATTTATACGCACATACATGGCATTATAATTGTTTCATGATTCACAGAGCTATTCAGACTTACAGGTTGAGTCCTTTACTCCATATTTCTTTCATGTCTTTTATATACTAATTTTTATGCCTTACATACTCGGTACATTATTAGTACTAATGCCCCTATTGCATGGGGGCCTGCGTTTCATGCCTGCAGGTGCAGATAGACAGGCTGACGGTCCCCCATCTTAAGATCCTTGCTCAGCGAGAGTTGGTGTGCTCCATTTGATCCGGAGCTGCTATTGAGTTTTGGTACGATACTTTTGTATACATATGGGTATGACGGGGCCCAGTCCCTTCCTTTATACAGTTGAACACTCTGTTAGAGATCTGTAGATAGTCATGTATAGTTGGATAATATGTGGCCTTATCGGCTCGCCCTTCCGTATTCTATATATATATATATAGGGCATGTTTTCCCACGTATGTTGTTCATATGAATCAGTAGTTTATTTCCAGACGTTATGCATGACTCTCACTTATTTCATGTTTATATCTTAGACATATGCTTAGGGGTGTTCGATACATAGAACTCGGGCACTCGTCACGGCCCATCGGTTTGGGTCATGACATTATAGGGAGCAAATCACTGAGATTTTTGAGGCTATGAAAAAGGTGAATATTTTGGATCTTTCTCCATTAGAGTGTTACTGGATTCTCTATTCGAGCTTGCTGCTTCATATGACCAAGTGCGATCCAATTTGGCTGATAAGACGAGTGAATATGAGAAGCTAACGCTGATTTCCAAAGCTAAGAACGTCTCGAATCGTTCAAACTTGAAGCAAGTGAGAAAGTCAAGAAAGTTTCCTCTAGTGAAAAGAAACTGAAGAGAGTTGTGAAGAAGTTGCAGACATTACAACAAGAGAGGGAGAATCTCGAAGGTGTTATAGAAGCGACTCAAAATGAAGTTGAAGAGATTCAAGCCAAAGTTTTAGCTTCCGAGATTGAGGTCTCTTCATATGACAACGTAAATTTGCTGATTGATGATGATTCGGCCAATCTGGAGGAGAAGAATAAGAACCTGGAGACTAGTTGTCAAGAATTTATCAACTACAAGTTCTGTTTAAATTAGGCTATTAGAATTATCTCCCCTTTTATCTTTATGTTAGATTGACCTAGTGGATATTTGTTTCATCTTAAATAAGATTGCTTCTCTTTTTCTTTACATTGTCCGACTTTTATCTTAGTTGCACAATATTCAGCTTTACACATTTGTAACAAAAGGTTCATATCTTGTCGTAGGAGAGTCCAAATAACGAATCATTTAATTTCTCGAAAATTAGACTTCAACATCTAAAACATATCCAAAACTTAGAATCAAACACCTTCAGAATCACCCCAGATAACATTTTGAAACCAACTTTAGATTCCACCACGTTGAAAGTTTTAGATTTACACAGTCTCACAAAATAAAAAGTATATCTTGGCTTAGAAAAGTCAAAATCATGAACCGTTTGATTTTTTGGAAACTAACCTTACAAATCTATAACACATCCAAAATAAAAAATTTAATACCTTAAGGATAGTTTCAGATAATAGTTCGAATTCAATATTAAATTCTAACACGACAAGCATTTTAGATTTGCGCGACTTCACCAAAACCTTTGTATCTTGATGTAGGGACGTCTAAATCATGAATCGTTTGATTTATTGGAAATTGAACTTCCAAATCTATAACATATCCAAAACAAAAAATTTAATTCCTTAAGGATAGTTTCAGATAATATTTCGAAGTCGATATTAAATTTTGATACACTGATGATTTCAGATTTGTGCGACTTCACCAAATGCTTTGTATCTTGATGTAAGGGCGTCGAAATCACGAATTATTTGATTTCATGGAAACTAAACTTCAAAATATAAAACATATCTAAAATATAAAATTTAATTCCTTAAGGATAGTTTCATATGATAGTTCAAAGTCAGCTTTGGTTTTTGATATGCTGACAGTTCCAAATTACCACGACTTCACCAAAAGTTTTGTATCTTGGTGTGGAAGCCTCGAGATCGCAAGACCTTTTTAATTGCCAGAAATTGCAATTCAAGAGCTTGATTCTCACCAAATATCTTGGGTTCAAGCCTCACTGAATTTGAAATGTCATGTCAGGTAATCTTCCTTCTTATACTTGTGTTCCCTTCTGATGCCTCTCTTTCTCTCTACTCCCCCCCTTTTTTTCCTAGGGTAGAGATCGGATTTAGATACCAAAAAAAAATTGAAGGTTTGGCGAACATGAAGGCATAGCGAATTCCCAGACTTCAATGCAAATGCTTGGCAGCCTCCTAAAAGATATTAATCATTTCATTGAAGACACCAATTTACTATAGCGACTTACCCCCTTTAAATCAAATGGGATCCAAAGTTTAACAAAAGAATGGTATCTCACCTTGATTTTCAAGTGCTGATTGAATGGATTACATTCTATCGTACTTCATTCGGACAACAATTGGGGGATTGTGTATCTTTTGAAATTATGCGACTGAACTCAGAATGATAATCTAAGTTGCTTACGTACCTCAGTGAAAGGGATCAAGTCATATCGTAGCTTAGAGTGGGTGAAATATTTTTTTTTTTATGTCGTAACTTTTGCCTAGGCCGCCTCTTTCGAAGTTTTCAGCCTAGCGGACATTTCTTTTGGGCCATACACAGTTTAGATTCATGCGGGCCAGGAGTGTAGGAACATGTAGTTTAGGCTCATGCGTCAAGGAGCGTTACAACTTCAAGGATAATAGTTTTTCAAAAACTTGCCATTGATAGCGCCGATTCTCATGCCATCTGCATCAACCAGCTTGTAAGCCCCACTTGAATAAGCTTCTTGCACGACTTATGGCCCTTCCCATTTTGAAGTGAAATTCTCTATAGTTTTATGGGAAATAATAATGGGTCTTCTTATGGCAAGGACTTGATCTATTACTTGAAAGGATCTTAGGCAAACTCTTTTATTGAAGGCGCGAGACAATCGAGCTTGATAACATTCAAGACTCTATTGTGCTTCCAACCTCTTCTTATTAAGAGCCTCCAACTCTGCTTATCGAAGTCGAGCAATTACTTCATTAGTGACCCCTTCTTGAATAGCTAATCGCAATGAAGGTATTTGACGCTCGAGTGGCAAGACGATTTTAACTCCATAAATGAGGGCATAAGGGGTCGCTTGTGTTGGCGTGAAGTGAGTTATCCTATATGCCCACAGAGCTTCTTCCATACGGTCATGCCAATCCTGTTTGGATTTTGAGACAACTTTCTTTAACAAGTTTCATAGAGTTTTGTTGAATGCCTCGGCTAGACCATTGGCGGCAACATTGTACATAGAAGAGTTACGTTGCTTGAAGCCAAAGAGTTCACAAATATTGTTTATCAACCTATTGTCGAACGACTTTCCATTATCCGTTATTATGTAACGAGGAATGCCAAAGCGATAGATAACGTTTACTAGGATGAAACTTGCAACATTTTCCTTCTTTACTTCCTTAAGAGCAACAACTTTAGCCCATTTTGAGAAGTAGTCAGTTGCAGCCAAAATGTATAGGTGCCCACTAGAGGACTTTGGCAGTGGTCCAACAACATCCAATCCCCAAGCATCAAACGGCCAGGATGCAACACTTCAGGAGGTTGATGAATAAAATTAGCATGGAATTGACAAGCCTTGCATCTTCGAGCGTAGTCCAGGAAATATTTTACCATCGTTGGCCAATAATATCCCATCCTTTTTATATGAAAGTGAAGCTTTGGTCTAGATTGATGTGATCCACATACCCCAGAGTGCGCTTCTTGCAAAGCTTGGAGTTATTCATCTTCCCCTAAGCATCACAAGAGTATTCCCTCGAATGATTTTTGTATAGGGTATCTTTATAGTAAAGGAAGCGTGGTGTACGACAGCGGATTTCAGTCCTTCTCCTCGGATTTTCTGGAAGTATCCTATAGCTCAAGTAATCGATCATGGGTTGTCGCCATTATTTCTTCTCAGTTTCAGAAACAACGATAAGATGCTTGAGTTCATTTTCTTCACTTTCACCCTCACTTGGTGGCGGATTTACCCATTTTTGGCAGATAGTAATTTGCGCTTGATCTGGCAAGGTTAACAATGAAGCCAGGGCAGCTAAAGCATAAGCCTTCTTATTTTCTTTCCTAGGCACATGTTGAATAGTCACGTCACCGAGCCATCCCATCAATTACTTAGCATAATTATGATAAGGGCATAGTTCAGGTTTCTTGACCTCGTAACTACCTAAAAGTTGATTGACCACTAACTGGGAGTCACCAAAGACTTACAATTACAACAGCTTCATATCGGCAGCTATTTCAAGCCCAAGTATTAATGCTTGATACTTAGTAACATTGTTGGAACAGAGTTGTGTTAAAGTGAAGGAGTACGACAGAACTTCCCCTTGAGAAGTGACAAATACTACGCCAACACCAGTTCCTCCGCGATGTGCAGCACCATCAAAGTACATCTTTCATGGAGCTTGTACTTCAACAACCATTGCGTCTTCATCAGGTAGTTCATCAGTTAGTTCCTAATCATCAGGTATCAGGTGATCTGCTAAGAAGTTTGCCAATGCTTGTCCTTTAACAGCATTTTGAGGAATGTACACAATCTAGAATTATTGAAATTGGAGGTAGCATCTTGCTAGTCAATCGCTAAGTATTGGTTTTGACATTACAAACTTGATGGGATTTTCCCTAGAAACAAGGCAAACGACATGAGCTTGAAAGTAGTGCTTCAACTTTTGAATTGAGAAGACTAGCGCCAAACATAACTGGAGAATTATTCAGCTCATTTGGTGCCATCATCCTGCTCAAGTAGTAAAGAGAGTTTTCTTTCCCCTCAGTATTGTCTTGGACCAACAGTGCTCCAACAGACCTTTCTTATACCGAAATGTATAGTATCAACGGCTTTCCAGGTATAGTGGCTGCCAAAACTGGAGGCTTCATTTTTTTATACTTTCAAAGGCATTGCTTCTAGCTCGGTCCCACTTGAAAGGAACACCTTTCTTCATGAGGCGACTGAATGGTTGGCACCTCCTATCTAGGTCTAAGATGAATCTCCTAAGGTATGCTAGCTTTCCTTGCAGACTTTTCAATTCATGAATATCGCAAGGCTCAGGCATTTTCAACATGGAATCCACTTTCGCTTGATCAATTTCGATCCCTCGATGTCGGATAATGAAACCAAGGAACTTTCCAGAAGTAACTCCAAAGGTGCATTTCAATGGATTCATCCAAAGTTGGTACCTCCAGAGCAATTCAAACACCATCCTCATGTCTTTCAAGTGGTCTCCCCTCTTTATCAATTTTACCACCAAGTCGTCCACATAGAATTCGACATTCTTATGGAGAAGGTCATCAAAGATATTCTGCATAGCCCTTTGGTAAGTAGCACCAGCGTTCTACAAGCCAAAAGGCATTACCTTGTAGAAATAAATACCCCTGGGGGTGTGGAATACAGTAAGCTCTTCATCTTTTGGTGCCATGCGAATTTGGTTATAGCCCGACGAACCGTCCATGAAAGACATTGCCTCATAACCAGTAGTAGCATCGATCATCAGCTCTGGAATAGGAAACGAAAATTCATCTTTGGAACACGCATTGTTGAGATCTTTGAAGTCAACGCACACCCGAATATGGCCATTCTTCTTCCTTACAGGTACAATACTTGAGACCCATGTTGGGTATTTAACTTCATAAATAAAGCCAACTTCAATGAGTTTGTTAACTAAAGCGCCTTTGAGCGCCATTCTTGACTGCAAAGTGATGAACTGCTACTTTAGGGTCCAAGCTAGGCATCTCTTTGTAACTCCAAGAAAAGACATCCTTGAACTCCTTGAGTAACTAGATATAAGTACTTTCTTCATCGATTGCTAGTAAAGCACTTAGGTATGCGGGCCTTGGTTCTCCTTCTTTTAAGGCATCAATCGTTGCCTTCACCCCTTCTTCAAGTTCCGGGGGAGAATCTTTCGCATTTTCATCTTCTTAAGGGTCCCCATCGTTGAAGGATATGTGATAACACGGTGAAACATCCTCCAATTTCTCGTCATCCTCCATTAGAGATGAAACACCCTACTCGACTTGTGCAGTAACATGATACGAAGAACCCACACTTTCTTCGTCTTCATCATGTTCGTTAGTGTAGACCACAATGTATGGCTTCAACTTTAGTACCTCATCACACGAAACCATGACTTTTATTTGTTGCCTCATTCTAGAAGGAACCAGACTTTGGAAATCTTTAGAGATCTTCTGAATTTTGGGCGAAGCAGGTGTTCTTGTATTTCAATAATTTCTCTGGAACTTATTCCCTTTCTTTAACAGACCCAATCTCTCAAACACGAAAATCCTCACAGTTGATTTTCCAAGTCGATCAAAGGCAGAAGGCTTGTTAGAAGCGGCAGATTCATCTTCTATAGTGATATAATTGCTGCTCACTCTTCTTATAGAGATGCGCACTGGTGATGGTTTCTTGTATCCCAAGCCTTCATATGGTTTCCTCGTCGCAACTTTTGATGGGAGCTTCCCTCACTGTGATGGCTCATTGGAATTGTATCCAGCTTTTGCAAATAGCCTGTAAGCATTAGGATCAAAACCTTCATCTGTTCTCTTTGTAGGGAGTGCCACATTCTGCAAACGATTTTGGGCCACAAACCCTGCAAGTGGCTTTGAGGACAACTTTACTGCCTCAATTCATTTTACCGAAAGAGTTAACTCCCTTAGCATATTAGTTTGGAGATTAGATGATTCACCTTCATCTTTCTTCATTTTAGGTACATATTGGAGCGCATGAGTTACTTTCTTGCCATAAGACGTAATATCCCCTCTATAAGATTTATTTGAGTTAGGTTGCACCTCCTCAGTAACATCTTTGGCTCTACCAGTAATCACCTTATCTCTTTTGGTTGTGGGCTCGTCATTCTTGATTTTCATGATATCATCAACTTTTAGCTCCTTCACAATGCGGTTCTTCAAGTAGAACTTTGCATCGGCGAAGTGTGACTCAGCCTCGGTGAATGTCTCATGATCAGTAACTATTTTCTTCTCGACTTCACTCTCGTAATATTTTAAACATTGATGGTAGGTAGATGGAACTACTTTATTCTCATGTATCCAAGGCCTTCCAAGAAAGACGTTGTATGAAGTCTTTGCATCGATCACATGTAGTCATGCACTTGATTGCATATCTTCAATGGTGATTCTCAACCTGATTGCACCTATGGCTCTTTTCCCCCCTTGGTTGAATCCTTGAATCATCACATGACTTTTCGAGATTTCGTTTATGGGAATACCAAGTTATTTCACAGTGCAAATTAGCAAGATGTTCACTGAGGATCCTCCATCAACCAAACTTCGATTTACCCTTTCATCGAGCATATAGCCAACCAGGTACAACAAGCGTTTATGAGGAGTGTCACCTAGCAGAAGATCGTTATTTGTGAAAGTAAATTTTTCCTCACAAGCATTAACTTCTTGAGGAATGAACTCGATGAGATTTTCCGAAGATGGTGCCGATGGTAGGTCATCACTCTTTTCTTCCCATTTGTCAGCATAACAACAAGAGGCATCAATACCCTCATGGGAAATCTTTGTGCGAAACCAACTTGGTAAGAACTCCTCCAAGGTCACTAGATGTCGTGGATTTTGAGGATGGTGCACCTCCACTTTTGCTTTCTTCAAATGCTTAACCGGATTCCATCTCCTTGGTATTTTCACCATGATATTCCTTGTTGGTTGTTCTATTGATTCTTTTCGTGGGCTCCTTTTGTGGCACCTACGGCTAGTCACCAACGTCCAACCTTTATCATCATCATGGTCGTCTACTTCGACTTTGTTATTCTCTAGTAATTCTTCATCTTTGATTTCTTTTAAATTGAATAGATCATCTAGGCTGAATGAGCCAAAGGTGATAGAGACTTGGTTCGCACTTGCCTTCTCATCTTTAAGCATGATCTTCTTTTCACGGGCCAAGTCCATAACTTTGTACTTGAAGACAAAGCACTTCTCCAGAGGGTGGCTCACGAGTAGATGGTATTTGCAGTAATTTAGGTCATTCGTTTTACCAGCTTCATTTGGCCGTTTTATCTCCGGAAGCTCAATGAGATTTAACTCGAGGAGTTCTTCAAAACTTGCTGGCATATCAGAATCCAGAAATGGGTACTCCTTTTCTTGCATTTCTTTTAGAGTCAACTTTCCACTTAGTTTGTTTTGAAAAGAAGTGGATTTCGTACTCTGCTTCTTGCTTACCTTCGTTGTGAACTTCACAGGTGATATGTTGACATTCATAGCTTCTTTGTTTTCAGATTGGGTACAAACTTGCTACATTTCCTGACTTCTTGCTTATCATTCCCTTTGCGAGGCTCATAGATAGGCCGCCTTTCGTTTCCAACGGAGGCCATGCTTAACTCCATGTCATGGGCACGAGTCACAAGTTCTTCAAATGTGCTAGGCTTCATACCTTGGAAGATGTAGCGTAGTTCCCAATGCATGCCTTGGATGCAAATCTCTGTGCCAGAAGCTTCACTAAGCCTCTCTTTGCAGTTGAGTCTTGTATTACTCCAACGATTGATAAAGTCAATAACTGGTTCACTCTTTCGTTGACGAGTATTTGTAATTTCTATCATACTCACAATGTGTCTCATACTATAAAAGCGATCGAGGAACTCTTGCTCTAGTTGATCCCAGCTATCAGTAGATCCAACCTCGAGGTCTGTGTACCAGTCAAAAGCATTTCCTTTTAATAAGCGGAAAAACTTCTTGACGAGGTAATCTCCATAAGTTCCAGCATTGTTGCATGTCTCAACGAAGTGCGCCACATGTTGCTTTGGATTTCCTTTGCTATCAAACTGTTGAAATTTTGGAGGTTGATAGCCAGCATGCATCTTCAACATATCGATCCTTGAAGTGTACGACTTTGCGTAGGTAAAGGAGGACTTGGAAGCAACTTCATATTTGTTTTTTATAGTCCCTTCAACGAACTCCTTTAGTTGATTGATTGGAATCATCCCTTTCGAAGAGACTGGAATTTCTTTAGTGGATGCAACTTGTCGTGGGGGAGGATCAATCTCTTAAACTTCTGAGAGTTTGCCAGTGCATGGGTGGATTTTTCTTCCATCAAGATTCTCACCCTGTCTGTTAGCTTGTCAATTCTAGCATCTTGATTTTGCATGTACTTGGTCAAGCCAGCGATTACTTCCATCAAGTTTGCCAACTGCTCTTCCACAAATGAAGTGTTTGTCACCATGGCTTGCATGATTGTTGTAGATGATGGGGAGTAGCATGGATTGTCACACAGATTGATTCTCGAATGGCTCACGCTATGCAGTGTAAGTGGGGAGGATCCATACCTTGAAGCATCATTATCTTCCTTCACAGCAGAGTTCTTGGATCCGGAGAGGTCAAGCATAGCAAGAGTTTTCTTGATCTTTTCAGCAACATCGCTTCCTCCTTCAGGTGTGTTTATGGAAGAACTTTCTCCTTTTAAGGACGAAGATCCTAAAATAGGGGTTGATGCGTACAACACTTGGAGTGATTGTTATCCTAAAGAGCTTGCTTTGCTCCTCGTAACTGGTCTGAAGCTTCCAAAGGTAACATCGAGCATGCTTTCCACATCAACATAGAACCTGGAGTTAACAACCTTGGTGGATGTTGATCTAGAGTTGATTTTCTTTGAATCCATTTCGACGTTCTTGGACTTTGGTGATTGAAACGTTGTGATGAGAGGTAGAGATTGTCCCACTGGACGTGCCATAATTTGTAGACAATAAATTTGCGTCGAGAAAATAATCGAGATTGAAAAATATTGCAACAACTGTAGTATTTTATTTCAAATATTTGAGTGTTGTAATATCTATGAATCCTCTCATTCTTCTTTCCAATATTAAATAAATTCACGCGCCTTTGAGCTTGATGTTGAATCTATATTTGTTGCCACAAACGATGATCTTGGATTCAACTAGCACGAACTTTGATTTGAACTCGGACTCCTTGAATCTTGATTTGTTCTTCGTTCTTGAGCTTGAACTTGAACTTGATTGCTTGAAGCTTGAAACTTGTAGAGAAATTTACGGCGTTTGATCCACGAGCTCTCTCTTGCTTCTTGTTATAACTTCTGGTCATTTGTTTTTTGAATTATGAAGACCCCTATTTATAGTTGTGGGAGGGAAGAGTTATGATAAGAACAAACTCATTCGGACCAATCAGATTGAAGAGTGACAAGGACAGATTTGATTGGCTAGAACATGTCATTTGCACATGTGGCACGGTTTTATTGGCCTTTTAATTTGACCTGACATGCCTTGTCATTTTGACGTATGGCATGATCCTATTGGCTCTTTTGCTTGATTTGGCGTGCCATATCATGTGACACGTGGCACCGAATTGGGCCTCTAGGAAGATGACATCTTGGGCTTAGTGAGGTGGGCTTATAACTTTTAGCCCAATAGACTCAGACCTATTTATTTAACCCATATATATTGGACTTATATAATTAATTCAATTATATTAGCCCATAATATTTATTTGGCCTAATATATTTTGCATTTAAAATATGATACATGTTATTTTATTAGATTTAACTTCGATAAAATTTATATACCTACACTACCATGGGACATTTATTTTTAATAAGAAAAACTAACATGGGATTGAAACTAAGAGAGGACTTCGTAGACCAGAGGAAAACAAAACGACAAACGGCGTAGAAAAGATATGAACAAAAGTAAATACTCCTTTATCAATTTAGATGAGGTACTTTGAATCGGTACGAAGTTTAAGAAAAAAGAAGAAGATTTTTGAAACTTGTGGTTTTAAAAGCTTAAAGGATAAAAGTTTTGTGGGACTATGACATTTGTGTGACTATAAAAGTTTCTCAATAATGGTAAATGGGTAAAATGAAGAGTTTAAAGTAAATTATTTTCAAATTTAAAAATATATCATTTATTTTGGAACAAACTAAAAAAAAAAATATATCATCTAATTTGAAAATGAGAGAGTAATATGTTTAATACCATCCTCATGAGAAGCTTTGGCAATTTTGGGCTGTCAATTCTTCGCGCAATTTCGGCAAATTCAATAGAAAATGAGAAGAAACGAACCGCAGAACATCTTGTGGGCTTGCCGGAGTGATTATCGGGCATGACTAGAAATCATGTGGGCTCTGCCCGCGCAGGTTTTTGTCCAATTTTATATACCAGTTATTTATTTCTTGGATTAAATCATTTGTTGTCATCATTCTGAATTTACTGCATATTTCACCCTTTCTTCTTAGTCATTCCAATACATATTCACTACTAATTGGAGCATAAAGAAACTTAATACTTAATTTCCTGTCATTGGAGTGTCTGTGAAAATGATCAATCAGATATGATGAATTGATAGTTGATAACTTAAGTTAGATGACTATAATAAATTGAGAAATCAATAGAGATTATTAATTTCTTAATAGTGCCAAATCCAACCTCCTCGAACACTGTAATTGGTTAATTTGGATTAATAATAACTCTTGTATTTTGTTCCTAATGTGACCTAAAAAACTGTGGTGCACGAGTTTAAACTCCAGTGAGCTATACTTGTGTTTTATTTTAGGTGGGGGTGACGGAAAATTCTATCTCGATTAGATTTTTATTACTAATACTTTTGGGGTTTCTAGGGAAAAGACTTTACACAGAACATAAGAGCTTTAGCTAGATGATAAGCTAATTAATTTGCAAGGGAAATGAAATTATAATCAAGTATAAAAATTCTATTTATTTGTAGGTATGTGTATTAGGGGTGTACAAACCGAACCGAAAAATCGCACCAAGCCAAAAAGTCAAACTAAACCGATTAAAAAATCCGACTAGGTTTGGTTTGATTTGGTTTGATATTGAGTAGAAAAATCCTAATCAAACCGACATATAAATATATAATTTTTATATATACTTTTAAGATTTTATATAGAATTTTCTTTAAAAAATGTCTAGAAATATTTGGGATTATCTTGAGGGATATAATATTTAATAGTATATGAAGTGCTCCATATTTACTAACCTTAAATAATGGGTTGTATGATCACTTTCTCATCAAATGTTAATAAGATGCATCAATCTCTTTGTTCTTCCATATTAAATTATTATATCTTTTTCGAATGTGAAGTGATTGTTATTATTTAGGTTATCATATTGATTTTTATGTTTAATTATTAAATTCGGTTCACCTTGAAAGTGTACATCAACGAACAATTATTGTCAGACGATAAAAAATAACTATTATGTATTGCTAAGAAAATTCTCCCATAAGAATATTTTAATAGATAATATATTTGTCAATTTTTTATATTTTTACTAAACATATATTTATTTATAAAAAATTTGACAAAGTAAGATTGAAATAATATTTAAATAATAAAAAACCCAAAAAACCAGACAAACCGAATCAATCCAAATCGATATAGTTGATTTGGTTTGGTTTTGATAAAAACCAAAACCGAACTAACCCGATCCATGTACACCACTAATATGTATTACTGCAAGGCACTGGGGGTCTAGAAGGGCGGTTTGATCTAGAAAACCAACTACTACAAGAAAAGGAAGCTTCCTACTAATTTAACAAACAAATAATTACGTATGAACATTGGACCTTTTCGAAACGTGTGGGTCGGGATTTTCTGTCGTACTGTACACTTTCTCATCTTTAGAAGCTCACATTATACCTTTCATGTACCTTTCAAGTTTCAATCAAAGTAGAGGAAAATTGCCATCTTTCTAGATTTAAAAATGACTTTATCTATTGCTTTATTTAACCTCACTTTCCTTTAAATTCTAAACAAGGAACATCTAAGAACCTGCATATATATAATTTGTCTTCTGCTTTTATAATCATTAGCATACAATAGGTTGTGTTTCCCAAAGTCTGAGACCAAAAAAAACATAACATGTCATCATTTAAGGTTTATTTGCTCTTGCTATCGCTTTTGGTTATCAATTTCTCATTCCAAGAAAAATCAAGATTTGGACTTGCTGATGCTGCAAGACCAATTTCTCTACAATCCCAGAATAGTAAGTTTTCCTCTTCAGTAGAGTATTTGAAGATATTTAAGACTCTTGGAATGGTTTGCAAGTGCTGTGATGTTGTAGATTCAAGAGAAGGAAGAAAGCAAGATTTGTGTAGTGCTACTTGGGATGGTTCTTGCTCCAATATTCAGTGCTTTCCTTGGAAATTCAAATGATACTCTGATGAATTTTGATTTTTGTACAAGAGGCTTTTTGCTTTGTATATATATATATATACTATTCATAGAGATCATTCAGTAGCCACATTGCTGGCCTATTCTTTTTTGCTTTTTCAATTTATTATTCGGCACCTGCAGTTTACTGGCTCAATTAATCAGAATTCGTCCACCAACGGAGTAAAGCACGTTCTTTATGAAGAAATTCTCAATTCCTATAGGTCAAATAATCCTATCATTTTGGTTAAGAATAGAGGAATACCTATCATACTACCTATGATGGAAAGAATAGGAGAAGAAAAATACTCAAACTTTGCTACCTAGTAAGCAAAGTGGACCCCGCGATAAGCCGATAATCCATCGTCTATATGATTCTTTTTATATGTAGAAATCACGATAAGAGCAGTCCCGCTGCCATTTTCAAAGAAATAAAAAGTAAAAATACGTATGTGATTCTTCTAAAAAGATATACTTGAGTTAGTGTAGCAATCTTAAAGGGGGTTCCCTAACCCTACAAGAAAATGATAATTACTGAAAATGCAAAAGTAGTTGCCTCTTTCATTTATCTTCACTCCAAAACGTCCAAATAAGAGAAGAGAAAACACTTTTGGAGTTTACTGGGGATAGAATACAGATATGTAGTACATGATGCAAGTGTATATCATCACATACAAGAACTCAAAAGATTTTAAGAAACCTTCAAAAGCTCAGAGTCAACTCAGAATCATTCTACATGTTATGACACTTACATAATCATTTTAAGAATCATTGTTTTAGTCAAATAATATCAAAGAAGGCTACATAATAAGGATTGTTAATTAGTTATCCTTATAGTCATGCTTACTATATCAAAGGTGTTTTCAAGTTGTGAAGTGTCATCCTATGCTATTTAAGGTGTCAAGAGAGTCCGTAGAAGACATTTCATTCAAACGTACACTCATTCACATGGGTTTCAACAGGGGCCTAATGCCTCATAAGAACAAAATCAGAAATGGTTTTCTTTTGAGCAGGTTTAAGTTATTAGGGACTAAAGCTACAGATAACCAAACCAAACTCAAAGCAGTCACACAAGAATAATCAGATACATAGTTAGAGATCAAAAACTTCATTGCATATTAGGCAATCTAAGCTAAGCATTTTACACATCACAATTAACCTTAAAAGAGGCCATGCTAACAGTGAAGATGACAAAAGCTATTAAACAAGATAGGATGGTCAGATTGGATTCTTAAATAGAACCCTATAGGCATGGTAGTTAAAACTAACAAAAACAATCTAGATACAATAATGTTTAACCAACAGGCAAAGCAATGTTAATCTCCTTAAGATTATTTGAACTTAAACCAACAGATCCTCTTAAACACAACATCCACAACAACAAAAGATTACACGACGGTGATCATGTCCAACTATGCCTCCTAAAAGATCTAGCGGTCGTTGCAAATATAATTTGGTTTACAAGTCCGGAGTCGAATCCCACAGAAAATTAACCTACTAATTACAACCACTAGTTCCACAGGAAATCAAGTATTCAACCTTCAGAAATATTAAATTATGATTTTAGTGTTTACTAACTAAGAGCAAAGTAATTAAAATGCGGTAATTTATAACTAACACAGAAAATATTGTGGACAAGATTTGGAAAAGTCTAGGGTTATGATTTCCCCTATTGTCAGAATCCTCCCCGCTATGTTTCCTATAAATTCGCCTAAGTATTCTCTACCGATCGTGAGTACTTTGGGTGTCGTAATTCTCTTCCGAGTAACTACCACAATTTACTAGACGTATTCTTCCGAATTAAACTAGCTGGCTCTAATTCACCGCTTACTAGGATCGCACCAAGGTTTCGTTATTCCTAATCCCACCTTTAAACCTTCCGCATTGATTCCTCACATACGTTAGGAGTGATGTTGTTCAACAATTACCTAAATATGTACCATTTTCCAAGCAATACACACTAAATAGGCACAATCGATTGAGAGTTATTCAATCAACCACAATGTAAACGTAGTTGAACAAGTAGAGACAAATCAAAGGCAAATTTATATCAACAACAACAACAACAACCCAGTATAATCCCACTAGTGGGGTCTGGGGAGGGTAGTGTGTACGCAGACCTTACCCCTACCCTGGGGTAGAGAGGCTGTTTCCAAATGACCCTCGGCATCCTTCCCTCCAAGAACTCCCCACCTTGCTCTTGGGGTGACTCGAACTCACAACCTCTTGGTTGGAAGTGGAGGGTGCTTACCATCAGAGCAACCCACCTTGTCAAGGCAAATCTATAATAAATGTAGTAGAAAATCATCCTTCAATAGGTTCTATCAAACCCTATATTAGAAAGTTTAGCTACTCATAAATGTATCAACAATCATCATGATATTCAAAGACATTAAACTCCAAAGTACAGAGATAAACAGAGGGAATTGTCGTTTGATTCTTGCTCCACCGTGATCTGTAGCCTTTTTCTTCTCCAAAAATAGCGTCCCTTTTGGTCGAATCTGCTCTAAAAACGTCATCTCCTTTGGCCAGACATGTTTAGGGAGTATTTATAGACTAGGGTTGAAGTCCTTGAGTCCAAATCCGAGTCGGAGTCTTTTAACCTGCGACTTTTAATTACCGGGCTATAGACCTCGCGAGGCCAGGCTTATAGCGCGGTCAACCTGGTAATAGACCTCGCGAAGCCTGGTCTATATCACGGTCAAGCTGGCTATAGACCTCACGAATCCTGGTTTGTAGCATGGTCAAGATGGCTTTACTTGGCCTGTAGCACGGTTTGGGTACTTGATGCTTTTGCTCTCTTTTCTTGCATTTTTTGTCCTTTTTTTGTGCAACTTTCATTCGACCATTTCTTCCGATGTTCCTACATATAAAACAATAAAATTTAGCTCAAATATCGCACAGTTAATCACTAAACTAACAAAATATAAGGCGAATAATGTAGTAAAAGTATAACATTTTGGCCTAACATCAATGGCAAAGATCATCATCTATAGCTAATGCCTATAAGGTAAGCACATGATTTTAGACCAGTAATTATTTCATCAACAAAACAAGACCACGGTAGAGTCATGAGAGGTAGTCATGCAAGGTCAACAAATTCATGAACAATTTCATATTATATTTATTCTGGCAAGGTAGAAAGAATTTCACTCACAAGAATATCAGCAAACCAAACAAAATAACTACACATAGGAGATTATAAACAGGATTCAACTATTAAAATGAAATGTAAGGAAGTGTACTGACCTTCCTTAGGGCAGCAAACCGGGTAATTGACCTTAGTTGTAGGAATCAATGCTCAACAGTCTACTTTAAGACCGTTAAGCTCAACCAGAAATGAAAAGAAAGGAAAACAAAATTGTAAGCGATAGGCAGAGAGATTTATACTTTAGTATATTTGTATTTACTACTAGTTCTCCGATGTTAGGTGCGGCAATTAAAGTCAGTATTTATAGCCAATGATTGCCTTTAGGTTTTGAGGTTTGAAGATTCAAAAATTGATAGAAAACAAATAACCATAATGAGTGTTGATAAAAGAATCACATGACAGAATTGATGGATGATGAAATCAGAGGAGCGAAAGAAAAGAGTGACAATTTTACCCTTAAAAATGACGAAACCAGTTAGCCGTTGAGGCTGGTGACCTCTGGATAAAGCTCTTATCCAGAGGTCCTTTCGTTTGACCTATGGGTAGTCACACGTCACGGTGAGGTTGGAGATCCTCATGAATCTGAAATGCTTGCCATATATTAATGGCGATTTTGAATAGCAAAGGGTGTGATGATGAGATTTGGAACCTTTCACATTTTAGGCTAGGGTTTCAGAATTGGGGGTTTGAAAAGAGATGATGGAAATGGAAATTTCGGCTACATTGGCGGTTGGAGGGTAATGATATTGGTCTTCTAGTTGCCTTTCCGTGACTTTGCACTAATTTGTGCAAGGTTTCAGGTATGACATACGAGAGAGGACGCTAAGAGCGAGGGAGGAAAGGGAAAATAGGGCGGCTGGTGAGTAGGAAATTGATTTAGGGTTTAATGGGTCTGGTATGTTTAAAATAAGGTAATGGATGATGGCCGTTGGATCATCTAGATCAATGGATATGGACTTTTAGTCTAGGGAATAAAAAGAAAATAATTATAGTGATAAACGTGAGCCATTGGATCATTTTGATCCAACAGGTGAGATAAAAAGCTGATAGTATTTAAATTAAAAGAGAAAAATGTGATTAATCTAGACCGTTCCAATGGTGAGACAAAAGGAACCCCAGGATTGAGATGAATTTTGATTGGTTTGGCTTCAGGTGAGGTTAGGATTGGATTGGGATGATTAGTCCCAAAGTAATAAGCTTAAGTTAGAAGCGTTGACCAGGTGTGGACTTTTAAGTTGATGACTCCGAAATAAAATTTTGATGGTTTCGACATCTTTGTGTGGTGATTTCGGACTCAGGCGTATGTCCAAATTTGAATTTGGAGGTCCGTAGGTCGTTTTGGCTCTTTTTGGTGAAAATTAGAAATTTAGAGTTTTGAAAGTTTGACCGAGGGTTGACTTTGTGTTATCGGGTTGGATTTTGATTCCGGGGGTTACAGTAGCTCCGTTGTGTGATTTATGACTTCTGTGCAAAATTTGAGTTCAATCTGAGGTGTCTAAGCATGTTTTCCGTTAGTTTTGAATTTGAAAGCGTTCTTAAATTCAATAGGTTTGAATTGAGGTGTGATTTGTAATTTCGATGTTGTTAGACATGATTTGAGGCTTCAAGCGAGTTCGTATCGTGTTTTAGGACTGGTTGTTGCTTTTGGTTGGGGTCTTGGAGGCCTCGGGTGTGTTTCTGATGGTCAACAGACCAATTCTTGGCTTTGAGAACTGCTGAAGTATTTCTGTTCTGGTGCAATCGTACATGTAGTGGGTATGGCTATGTGGCACCGTAGAAGCAGCTAGGGGGTCGCAGGTGCGAGAGGGCCTTGGGCCAGCAGGGGATGCATGTGAGGAAGGACAACCGCATCTGCGAGACCGCAGATGCGTAGTTGAGGCGAGGTTAGTTTTGATAGGAGTCGTAGATTTAAGGAGTAATTCCGTATCTACGCATCCGCAGAAGCGGATGTGTGCCCGCTGAAGCGGATGTC
>AWOL01S0090353.1:0-13115 GCA_000715115.1 Nicotiana otophora | reverse complement strand
CTTTTGAGTAAACGACCTTGGAATCGGGATTTGAAGGTTCCAATAGGTTTGTATGATGATTTCAGACATGTGTGTATGTTCGGGTGGAGTACTGGGTGGTCTGGGAGCATTTCAGCGCTTATTATGAAAATTTGGCATTTTGAAAGTTTCAGAATTTCTTAAGTTTGATTTGAAGTGGACTTTGGTGTTATCGATGTTCGTTTGTGGTTCTAAGCCTTGGAATACGTTTGTATCGTGATTTGTGACTTGTGCGTAAAGTTTGGCATTATTATGGATTGTTTAAGTATGAATCAGACACGTTCGTCGAAGTTTGAATGTTTGAAAGTTTAAATAAAGGTTTCGATCATCGATTTGTAGTTTTAATATTTTTTGGTGTGATTTGAGGCCTCGGACAGGTTCATGTCATGTTTTGGGACTTGTTGATGTGATTGGACGGGGTCCCGGGTGCCTCGGTTGTGTTTTGGTGTGGTTTCGGACCATGTTTGGATGAATTGTTGTTGCTGGTTTGCTGGTGCTAGTTTTGTTCTTCGCGAACGCGGAGGAAGAGTCGCGTTCACGAAGAAGGTGTTGGACTGGAGGCCTTTTGTTTCAATGCATTCGCGAAAAGTCAATAAAGTCAACCCTCAGGTCGACGTGCCCGGATTCCGAAAAGGTTTGAAGATAAACTTTACCCATAACACCACGAACTCAAATATATAATTTATTCCTAATTCCATATCCAATTTCGTGATAAAAATCCAAAAATACCAATTTCTAGGTTTTCTCTTAAAATCCCACAATTTCAATAATTATTTCATGTATTTACAAGCTCAAATTCGTTTATTTAACTCACAACTTGTAGAAATTACTTACCGCATGATTGACGATGAAAATGACGCTCCAAAATCGCTCCAAGGCCGGCTCCCATGGAAGAAATGAAATGAAAATGAGTCAAACCCACGCACTTAACAAGGCCCTCTGCCCACCGATCATCGCACCTACGGTCACTTGACCGCATCTATGGTTCCACAGGTGCGATCAAAACATTGCATCTGCGAAAACCCCCTGACTAGCTCCCACCACTCCGCTTTTATTGACAAGAGTTTGTTTTTGCAAAATTCCTCCGCTTATGCGCTCCTTCAACCAAGGCGCCTTCCCGCTTATGGGCCCTTCTCCGCATCTACGACTTCGCAGGTGCAGAATTTGCCTCGCACCGGTGCCCCCACACCTTCTTCATGAAAATTGCACCTACGATGACCCCCTACGCACCCGCGTGACCACACCTACGACCACTCCTTCCGCAGGTGCGATTACACCAGTCTTCAACAACAACAACATTTCCTGAAATCCGAATTCCAATCCGATTTCAACCCGTTTCAAACTCGAGGCCCCCGTGACCGCATCAAAACGTACCAACACATCCCAAAACGCGATACGGACTTAGTCGAAGCCTCAAATCATGTCAGGCAACATCAAAATTATGAATCGACGACCAAAAACCTTTTTTCGAACTTTCCAACCTTCAAACTTCGCCAAACGCGTCCGAATTACACTAAAACATTCCGTAATGATGCCAAACATTACGCACAAGTCACAAATCACGATACAAACCTATTCTAAGGCTCGAAACTCAAAACAGCCATTGATAACATAAAAAATCCACTTCAAACCAAACTTATGAAATTCTAGAACTTCAAAAACGCCAATTTTCATAATAGGCGCCGAAATGCTTCCAGCCTACCCGATACCCAGCCCGAATATACGCCCAAGTACAAAATCATCATACAAATCTATGGGAACATTCAAATCTTGATTCCGAAGTAGTTTACTCAAAAGTCAAACCTTAGTCAAACTTTCCAACTTAAAGCTTCCAAATTTAGAATTTTCTTTTCAAATCAACTCCGAAGGTCCCGAAATTCAATTCCGACCACACGTACTAGTCATAATACCGGAAGTGAAGCTACTCAAGGCCTCAAACTGCTGATCTACTCACTAGAGCTGAAAACGACCGGTCGAGTCATTACACTCGAGGGCTCGAGTGTCTTTCAGACGCGTTCAGGGAGTTTTGTGGAAGATTCAGATTTTGCTAGGGCTCTGACCTCGCATTTGTGAGACATGATTCGCATTTATGATCACGAATTGTAGAAAAAGGAGATCTCTTTTGTGAGATTTACTTAGAACTCTTAGGTTCACATTTGCGAATATAATGTTCGCATTTGCAATGGGGGCCTGGGCTGGGCTTGATCGCATTTTCGATCACAGTGGTCGCCTTTGCGAAGTGTTTATGTTCGCATTTGTGATAAAATCATCGCATTTACGATGTTAGCCAGAATCTGATGGATGTCTATTTTGCGATCATTCTTCGCATTTATGAACCCCATGTCGTNATTTTAGTCATATAATAGTCATGTGTTATGTTTTTGTAACGACCTGACCGGTCATTTTGAGTTCTAGTATCGTTTGGCGGTTTGAGACTATGAGTAGTTTCACTTCATGTTTTATGTCTTGTACGTGTGATCGTAATTTAATTTCGGAAAGTTCGAAATTGTTTTGGAACGAAAATTCTAAATTCGGAAGCTTTAAGTTCGAAGAGTTGACTAAGGCTTAACTTTTGAGTAAACGACCTTGGAATCGGGATTTGAAGGTTCCAATAGGTTTGTATGATGATTTCAGACATGTGTGTATGTTCGGGTGGAGTACTGGGTGGTCTGGGAGCATTTCAGCGCTTATTATGAAAATTTGGCATTTTGAAAGTTTCAGAATTTCTTAAGTTTGATTTGAAGTGGACTTTGGTGTTATCGATGTTCGTTTGTGGTTCTAAGCCTTGGAATACGTTTGTATCGTGATTTGTGACTTGTGCGTAAAGTTTGGCATTATTCTGGATTGTTTAAGTATGAATCAGACACGTTCGTCGAAGTTTGAATGTTTGAAAGTTTAAATAAAGGTTTCGATCATCGATTTGTAGTTTTAATATTTTTTGGTGTGATTTGAGGCCTCGGACAGGTTCATGTCATGTTTTGGGACTTGTTGATGTGATTGGACGGGGTCCCGGGTGCCTCGGTTGTGTTTTGGTGTGGTTTCGGACCATGTTTGGATGAATTGTTGTTGCTGGTTTGCTGGTGCTAGTTTTGTTCTTCGCGAACGCGGAGGAAGAGTCGCGTTCACGAAGAAGGTGTTGGACTGGAGGCCTTTTGTTTCAATGCATTCGCGAAAAGTCAATAAAGTCAACCCTCAGGTCGACGTGCCCGGATTCCGAAAAGGTTTGAAGATAAACTTTACCCATAACACCACGAACTCAAATATATAATTTATTCCTAATTCCATATCCAATTTCGTGATAAAAATCCAAAAATACCAATTTCTAGGTTTTCTCTTAAAATCCCACAATTTCAATAATTATTTCATGTATTTACAAGCTCAAATTCGTTTATTTAACTCACAACTTGTAGAAATTACTTACCGCATGATTGACGATGAAAATGACGCTCCAAAATCGCTCCAAGGCCGGCTCCCATGGAAGAAATGAAATGAAAATGAGTCAAACCCACGCACTTAACAAGGCCCTCTGCCCACCGATCATCGCACCTACGGTCACTTGACCGCATCTATGGTTCCACAGGTGCGATCAAAACATTGCATCTGCGAAAACCCCCTGACTAGCTCCCACCACTCCGCTTTTATTGACAAGAGTTTGTTTTTGCAAAATTCCTCCGCTTATGCGCTCCTTCAACCAAGGCGCCTTCCCGCTTATGGGCCCTTCTCCGCATCTACGACTTCGCAGGTGCAGAATTTGCCTCGCACCGGTGCCCCCACACCTTCTTCATGAAAATTGCACCTACGATGACCCCCTACGCACCCGCGTGACCACACCTACGACCACTCCTTCCGCAGGTGCGATTACACCAGTCTTCAACAACAACAACATTTCCTGAAATCCGAATTCCAATCCGATTTCAACCCGTTTCAAACTCGAGGCCCCCGTGACCGCATCAAAACGTACCAACACATCCCAAAACGCGATACGGACTTAGTCGAAGCCTCAAATCATGTCAGGCAACATCAAAATTATGAATCGACGACCAAAAACCTTTTTTCGAACTTTCCAACCTTCAAACTTCGCCAAACGCGTCCGAATTACACTAAAACATTCCGTAATGATGCCAAACATTACGCACAAGTCACAAATCACGATACAAACCTATTCTAAGGCTCGAAACTCAAAACAGCCATTGATAACATAAAAAATCCACTTCAAACCAAACTTATGAAATTCTAGAACTTCAAAAACGCCAATTTTCATAATAGGCGCCGAAATGCTTCCAGCCTACCCGATACCCAGCCCGAATATACGCCCAAGTACAAAATCATCATACAAATCTATGGGAACATTCAAATCTTGATTCCGAAGTAGTTTACTCAAAAGTCAAACCTTAGTCAAACTTTCCAACTTAAAGCTTCCAAATTTAGAATTTTCTTTTCAAATCAACTCCGAAGGTCCCGAAATTCAATTCCGACCACACGTACTAGTCATAATACCGGAAGTGAAGCTACTCAAGGCCTCAAACTGCTGATCTACTCACTAGAGCTGAAAACGACCGGTCGAGTCATTACACTCGAGGGCTCGAGTGTCTTTCAGACGCGTTCAGGGAGTTTTGTGGAAGATTCAGATTTTGCTAGGGCTCTGACCTCGCATTTGTGAGACATGATTCGCATTTATGATCACGAATTGTAGAAAAAGGAGATCTCTTTTGTGAGATTTACTTAGAACTCTTAGGTTCACATTTGCGAATATAATGTTCGCATTTGCAATGGGGGCCTGGGCTGGGCTTGATCGCATTTTCGATCACAGTGGTCGCCTTTGCGAAGTGTTTATGTTCGCATTTGTGATAAAATCATCGCATTTACGATGTTAGCCAGAATCTGATGGATGTCTATTTTGCGATCATTCTTCGCATTTATGAACCCCATGTCGTATTTGCGAAACCTGCGCCTGATCATAAAGGCTGGAAGTCAGGATTTTTGTCTCGTTTTCATATCTTTAAACCCTAGACCCGGTAGGAGGAGATTTGGAGAGGGTATTTTCATCTACAATCAATGGGTAAGTGATTTTGATCAATTTCTAACTATATTAGATGATTATATATGAGATTTAACATCAAAATTTATTAGAATCAAATAGGCAATTTGGGGATTTTTGTCAAAGTTGTGAAAAATAAAGATTTGAGTTTTGAGAGTAGATTCGGACTTGGATTGAAAAAAAAACACACATATGGACTCATTGGGTTATGGGTAGTCAGAATCTATCCTTGGACCCGGGTTTTGACCGGGCAAGCCCGGGGTTGACTTTTGGGAAATATTCTAAAGATCATAGCTTTATCTATTGTAATTAAATTCTCCTACATTGTTTGATGATATTAAATTATTTTTGGTTAGATTTGAGCTGTGTGGAGGCGAATATTAGAGGAAAAGCTATTTTCGATGGTTGTTTGGCCTAGTTGAGGTAAGTATCTTGCCTAACTTTGTGGGGGGAGGGATGGGGAACTACCCTTAGGATTTGGGTTGTTTGTGTTAATTGTACTATGTGGAAGACATGTACACAAGGTGATGAGTGTTTACACAGGCTATATGTGGTGTGTTGACCAGTTTAGACTTTTAGACCTCTTCCATGCATCTAATTGAAGTTGGTATTTTGTGAAATATCTTATTGTTGAGTTATTGATGTTGAAGTTGCGAAAGCCATTATCATATTGAGGTTAAATTTGTTAACTATTGATATATCTTCCTTGTTGAGTATTCCTCATTCATTTTATTGTTATTGAGATTCTTGTACACATTGTGATTGCACCATGGGCTATATGTTGTGGTAACATTGGTATTGTAGATTTTGGAAAGTGTTATGGCATATGGGCACATGTGGTGCGAGTTGATTATTGTGTTTTGATATTGATACACATGTGGTGGTATAAGGATAGGGGTTGATATGCATGCAATGAGATAAGGTGGGATTTATACGTGTGTTGCTAGTAAGGGAATTACTTGAAGCCACACGGTGAGATAAGGGGGCTAAAACACATGTAGCTATTTCTAGAAAATGTTTTAAAAAGAATAAATACAAGGCTCACGCGGTGAAATAAGGAAAGATTGTGATTGTGATTTGTGAAATGTGAATATGAGGTATGGTATCTCGATGTGATTCTGATCGTACATTCTATGTTGGAATGACTTGTTGATTTGAAAGATTATTGATCTTCCTTCAATCATTCATTTGTATTTTAGGTTGTGTTTGGCTATTCTTTGTTATCATGGTGTTGGAATAATTGTGGCCTCTTGTGTGAGTCATGCATTCTATGTGGTTTGTTGTGTTGTTTTAACATGCCAATCTATGCCTTATTACTTGGTAAATTGATTGTTAAGATGCATTTTTGTTAAGCAGTTGGTAACATAACGGTTTTAAATAAAAGAATTTTTAACATGCCTTATTCTATGTGTCTCGTAAGATATAACTCGTTATCTCACTCGGTGTTTTACTATTTCAAATGATTATCACATTTTTACTTTAATTGGGTTTTCAAATTATACTCATCATCCTATTTGATGTTTAGCTTACTTAAAATTATAATCACATTTTACTTTAGCAAATTCTATATTAATTTGTTAATTTAACTGATGCTTTATTTTGTTTATACACGATATTTTTACTTTATTTTATTGATTTCTAAACTAAGCCCATATGATACTCTATTTTGTATAAATTATACCTTATCTTACGTTATTTGATTTCTAAGTAAATGCACTATCACATTGTCACGACCCCAATTTTTTTCCATAGGATGTTGTGATGGCACGTAGTCTCTACGACTAAGTAAGCCTAAAAAATAATAATAACTGAACAAATATAGTTAACAAGTTACTGAAAAACAAACTGAAATATAGATAAAAACCTTTCGAAAATAGAATTTCACAATACACACCCCAAAACTGGTGGAACTAAGTCATAATCTCTACAGATTACATCTAGAGTACTACTACATCAATGTCTGAAAGGTAATACAACAGTAAATGAGACAAAACTCAACATATCATGATGGCGCCTATCACAGAACTAGGCAAGAAAACAATCAAAATAAAACTAGGCATTTCTATATTTAAAAATAAGATGAAGCAAGTTTAACAGTAATAACTCTCATAAATAGCCGATATGAACAACTGTGACTCGAATACAAACTTTCCCAAAATTCGGGTGTCATTGAGTACATGAGCATCTATATAATAACAAAATCTGAAATACCGTCTAGGAAGGTGGAACAATATAAGTAAAACTAAGAGATAGAGGAGGAGAGTCAAGTTCTGTGGATGCCAAAGTAGCTACCTCGATAATCTCTGAACAGGTAAAAACTCCAAAAATATCAGCAACCACTGTGCGCAGAAATACCTGGATCTGCACACGAAGTGCAGAGCATCGTAAATGAAGACGACAATGTAAGAGAAGCTTAAATTATTAGTGATACTAGCTATCCCTGTGTAGTTCCGTCTTTTAAACCGGTATAGAACAATATTGAAAACTAACTCTCATGAGAAGAACATCCGTGTGTGCATGTGTACAGTTTCTCAAATACTCTACTCAGACAATATTATGGTATGTAGAGGTGAAAAGCAGTTAAATCAAATAAATGATCAAGGAAATGCAAATTTTGCACAACACTGGCCGGATTCTCTCAACTTTCCATATCCGTCCCGAACCACTGATCAGTATTCTCAATAACCACGTGTACACCATCAAGAGAGAAACATGAGAGGGTGACCATAGGGGGATGAATCCGTATCCACACGCTGCACGGACAACTTGTGTGCTAATAACAGAACTCGCATGGACATCTCATGTGCTTCAAGGACAATTCACGTGCCAATAATGTCAATATCTAGACCCGCACGGACAACTCACGTGCCAATAACATAATACGCCCGGCATGGTCATAGGTCCCCAGTCTAGACATATCATATAGGAGCAAGTAAACAAGTATACGCGTATATAATGAATGAAATAAGATTCTCATGCTCCTGGACTAGTATAAATAACATGATAAAGTGTAGGCATGTGCAAGTGTGCTATCATAACTCAAATCGGCAATTCCATCACTGACAATCATTATCAAGTTCATTTAGGGATTAAACCTCTATGTAGCCTCAAACATGGCTCAAACAGTTAACACAAAATGTTACAAATATCAGGAACATTATAGCTTAAAGCTTTATAGTCAATTCTAGTCTTATAAGAGCCTGAGCACAACCCGAACATGAATAAATGACCCCGGTGCCCGCACATGGGTTCATCCCCATGCATGTGCACACCCAATAGCATGTAGCTGTCACAACAATTCAAGCAACTACTACCTCAACCGAGTTTAAATAAGATACTTACCTCAAGTAAATCAAATCAATCCGCTAGCAAGCCCTACCAATGCGTATCGGCCTCCGAAAGGATCGAATCTAGCTAAAAATAACGTAATACTATCAACAAACGCTATAGAAATTGATTCCAATTAATAAATCTACGATCTGTAACAAAAAACCAAAAGTCAACCCCGGGCCCACATTTCGGAATCCCACAAAAGTTATAAACTCCAAACACCCATTCAACCACAAGTTCAACTATACCAAATTTACTAAATTCTGACACCAAATCGTCACTCAAATTCCCAAATCTCACTCTCCAATCCCTAGCCCAGAACAACCACAATTCCACCTTAAAAACACATGAACTAGGTGGAAAATTCAATAGGTCATCAATATCATTGAGTAAAAATTGATTCAAAATGGCTTTCCTCAAGAAATCATGTGACACCCCTCTCAGAAATCGCCTCCAACCGAGGTTCTAAAGTCCAAAATGACAAAATTCCTGGAAACCCTTCAAATATAATCCGCTCAGGGCCTTTCTCACTTGCGCTCCATTTAACCGCATCTGTAGCCCCGCTTTTGCGGATTCCTCATCACTTCTGCGATCCACAGCCTCTAGACCACTTCCGTATCTATGATCGTGCATGCGCAGATATGAATCTGCATTTACGAAAATTCATCCGCACCTGCGCTCCCAAGGTCCCCTCACCGAGCTTCACATATGTGCCTCTACACTCCGCATTTGCAATCTCGCAGTTGCAGAAAATAACCTCGCACCTGCGACCACTTCCCATTTCTTTCCAAGTTGCACCTGTGATAATGTAAGGCCTCGTAAAAAGCAAATTCCTAAAAACCCGGATTTTTGTGATGCCAAAGTAGGCGTAGAGATTAATAATAGTAGAAAGGGCCGCATAGTGACCGCAGACCAGATCAGTTTCTTTTCAGTTCTGGCCCCCATTTTCGCGGTCATTTCGCAGACCGCATAACTACTGTGCGGTCGCATATGCGACCGCAGAACCTATTTCAGAGCTTGAATTTTGGAATTTTTAAACCCGACCCTATTCCGTTAAAACACACCTCATGGACCATTTTGATCATATTTTTTGATATTTTTAGAGTGAGAGAGAGGGTCCTAGAGGAAGAAGTGATCTTTATCAAATTGTTCTTCAATTCTCACCTAAAACCTTGAAGATTATCAAGAGAGGCACCTAGGTCTTCTTCCTAAGAGGTAAGATTATATCACCCAAACTCTTAATTTCAAAATGTGACTAGAATATGCCATTAGTAAGGTAATTCATGGGGATGGGGGTGCTTACTTTCCATGTATGTGTTCCTAAGGTATGTGGGAAGATTGTGAGCTAAAAATAATAGAGAATGGGTTGGGGAAAGATGGAATCTTCCACAAAAAGGGGGCTTAAAATATTGATGCACACCTAGTGTTTGATAATATGCTCAAATGAGCTAAAACCATGTTAACCTTCCTAATTTTTGTTCAATTTTGTTGTATTGCTAAAATAGGCTGAAGTTGCTAATAGTCCGGAAGATCTTAGAGTTTTAAGAGCCTCAATTGAGGTATGTTAGCTAAACCCCCTTCTTCTTAGAATCGAACCCCACTGTGTTCATGTAATTGGAGTAAGCCCTTGATCATAATAGAATTGGCGATTTCTAATGTGGTTGTGTTGAAGGATGTAAGTTCAATATTTATTCTAAATGCTTCATCATGATATCTTTTTATTTGAGGATGCATTCAAAATGTGGAATATGTGCTAGCAATGTTAAGACTTCATGTCAAGATCAAAATAAAGGTTGTTATGCCAATTGTATGAAAAGCCTCTATGTGCCTGAGACTCCCAAATTGCTCTTATGTGAATTTAACGTCTTGGATGGGAAACCTTATTGTTGTTGATAATACAAATGTTGGAATGTGGAAAAAGAACTTGAGTTATGAAATACGTCCTAGCGCCGAGAATAACTTTATAATTGGGGCCACTCGTGCCATTGTATTGAAAGTATGGAAAAGAAATATGAATTGAGATGACCGATTGAATATGGATGATGTCTCAAATGAGATGGCCTAGCCGATCGGGCTGAGGTCTGATTCCATGTAAGAACACAGTGGTATTATGGGGAAAAGTGTTAATGTCTCAAATGAGATGGCCTAGCCGATCGGGCCGAGGTCGGACTCCGTGTAAGAACACGGTGGTATTGTGGGTGAAATTATGAAAAATGGTTAATGTCTCAAATGAGATGGCCTAGCCAATTGGGACGTGATCAGACTCCATGCCGCACACATAGTGGCACTGTGCATGAAATTATAATGAACTTGTGGTAATGTCTCAAATGAGATGGCCTAGCCGATCGGGCCGAGATCGGAATCCGTATAAGAATGAAGAGGTATTGTGAATTGCCGAATATCGGTACTAAGGGTCACCCAACCTAATAATATGGAAATTGTCTTGAAAACGTTTATGATCCTCAACTTGTTGTTTTACTATTAGTTGAAGCCCTTATTGAATTCTTGAATGTTCCTCTTGTATTAGTATTCATTCTATTGAGTTGGTGTTTAGCTTTACATACAAGTGCTATTCGACGGTACTAATGTCCGTTTTACCGGGGGCGCTGCATCTTTAAATGGATGCAGGTGGTTACATAGTAGACAATGTTGATCATGGATAGAGCTGCATCCTCTTCTCAGCGGACTCGGTGAGCCCCATTTCTTTCCGGGGTCATGTATTGTACCTTTTGTTCATATTATAGTCACTGTTTGAGGTATAGCCGAGGCCTTGTTGCCGGCACCATCTTTACTCTCTTTTGTATTTTTAGAGGCTCCGTAGACACTATATGGGTGTTGGTAATATTAAACAAGTGTATGTTGTGTTGATCATTTATTCCACTTAGACTATAAGAAACATGTATTTTGAGACTTAAAGGCGCAATGTATAATGAAAGAATTTAGTATTGTATGAATGAGCTTCCTACCGTTTAATTAATGAAATCATGTCTTTTCTTGATCATGGGTAAATTGGGTAGAAAGTATCTAACAGGCTTGCTCGGCCGGGTTTCCCTCGATTGAGCGCCGGTCGCGCTTCCCGAGGTTGGGGCATGACAAACTTGGTATTAGAGCCTAAGGTTTTAAAGTTTCCTAGGATATCTCGGAGCCGTGTCTAGTAGAGTCCTTCTTATCGGTGTGTTGTCGACCACATCTATAAGTTGGAGGCTACTTGGACATTTAGGAACAATACCCTTCTTTGATATTCTGGATCGTGCGATGAAACTAATTGTGCAACTGTTCCTCCTCTAACTTGTGCATTCCTTTAACTTTCAGTATATGGCACCTAAGAAGTGAGCAAGAACTAGCCAAGGAGCCAATGCCGCCTTAGGAGTGGTAGTGGACCCTTTATTTGATGATATGAGTGAACACCCGAGGGATGAGGGTAATCCCCTGACTGCTACACTACCTAATTCCACTACACAGGCCCAGGCCACATCAGTTCCTACACCAACTGAGGGTGCGGCGGTTCCTCCACCTGATATTCTGATCCCACCTCCAGCCCCAGCTTCCGGTTCTTGTATTTCTGATGGGCATCTTAGGAGAGCTATTCAGATGTTGACTCAGATAGTGGCTTCTCAGGCCCCAAGGTTGAATGTTGCTCCCACATCTTCTAGCCAACAAAGGAATTCTAGTGGTTCCAGGGTGAACAGGTTTCTGCAGTTGGATCCTCCGATGCTCATGGGTGCTAATCTCGAGGAGGACCTACAGGATATCATTGATGAGATGCATAAGACTCTCTGGGTTATGCGCGCTATTGAGACAGAGGGAGTGGAGTTGGCCGCCTACCGCCTGAAAGGGGTGGCCTATTCTTGGTTTGAGTTGTGGGAGGACTCCCGGGAGGAGGGGAGCCCTCCAACGAGATAGAGTGAATTTGCTGATGCCTTTATAGACCATTTCTTGCCTATCGATACTAGGGCAGCCCATGCCGTAGAGTTTCAGAATCTTAAGCAAGGGAGTAGGAGTGTGTGGGAGTATCACATGGAGTTCGCTCGCCTATCAAAATATACTACTCACATGTTGCCTACTATGGAGTCTAGAGTGCGCCGGTTTGTGCAGGGCCTTTGCCCCTTAGTTATCAATGAGGCCGCTACGGCTACCTTGAATTTAGACATGAACTATGGGAAAATGGTAGCATTTTCTCAAGCTACAGAGGACCGCAAGTTGAAGAACAGGAGGGATGGAGTGGGTACCAGCAAGGCCCGGCCCGCGGGCAACTTTGGGAAGTTATTTGGTGGGGGGGAGATCAGCTTTCATGGGAGGGTCATCAGGGCCAACCCAATCTCATGCTCAGTCTTCAGCCAGTGCACCGCTAGCGGGGCATAGTCAGCAGCAGAGGAGTTGCTTCAGGCCCAATCAGGGCAGCAGGTAACCCCACCATCAGGGACGATCAGGAGGAAGATTCCCATAGCAGCAGAGGCCCCCATGCCCCAGGTGTGGAAAGATGCACTCGGGGATTTGCTACATGGACTTACCTATATGTTACGGGTACGGATTGAGGGGTCATATTCAAAGGGAGTGCCGTTCATCCCGCTAGGGTACGGGCAGGGGCACAACACAACCATCCAGTGCTGCAGCTGCCACATCTTCAGCACCCCCTCCAGCTCGAGGCCCTCCAGCACCAACAGAGCTGTTACAACCCATGTTTTCGTACGTACGAGTCGTCATAAGTCAATTGATGTAAGATCAAAAA
>AWOL01S0090350.1:0-23593 GCA_000715115.1 Nicotiana otophora | reverse complement strand
TGTAGCAATAAATCTTTTAAGTTCGTAAGGTTTTAAAACTTTTTGATAAGTTCCAAAGTTAAAACTTCTTTGACTTTCTGAATAACTTTCAAGAAATTCCGGCATAAATTGTAATTGCCTAATTGTTATTAGAAATATAAGGCTGTAAGTCCCCGTTCATTCACTTATCCTAAGAGTGGTGACTTTCAAAAGCAGGTTATTACTAGAACAAACTTATCATTCTTATCACAACTTAATATTGAACAACATAAAGTTCATTAGATACAATTCATATACGATGTTCTTAGCGAGAAAACAAAAGGGTAAAGCAGGTATATATGCAGGGTATTCAGAGAAAGGAAAGATGCTAATTTTGTATGATAGATAGGGTCAACATAGAATAAATTAAGATTTCATTTTCGTAGAAGCTAAGGTTAAAGAATAAACTTATACCTCGATTGCAAATTTTTGCAAGTATGGAGTTGCTTCTAGAAGTGGAGTAATTCTAAGTAGAGAACCACGATCCACGTCATGGAGTCTCAACACAACAACCTGTTTGAGATTGTTGAAAGTTGAGAAACAACGCCTCTTCAACAAGCAGAGAAACAACGCCTCAGTCCCAAAAAAGTATATAAATTCTCGCTGACCATGTTTCTCCATTTAAACTCATCTCAGTCCTCAGACTGATAAAATAAGTACGTAAGTTGTTCTCTGTGGAGGGAGGAAATTGCTTACCCTTGATGAAAAAGTACCTTCAAGTGAGAGCATCTCCAACAACAACAACAACAACAACCCAGTATAATCCCACTAGTGGGATCTGGAAAAGGTAGTATGTACGCAGACCTTATCCCTACCCTGGCAGCTCGAGACTAAACTTTTAACTGCCTGACAATCCACACTAACATGCTTTAGAGTCAGCTTTTTGAGAGTCCCGGAGAGAAAGAGTGAAGAGCTTAAAAGTTCATTGGGAAAGGAATATTCAGCCATGTTGTATTAAGTCTAATTTAAGGCTTTGGATCTTCCTTGATGATGCAAATTTGAGCCACTTATAGATTTCGAAATTAGCAGCACTGCTAGCCCTATGAAGGAAAGGAAAAGAAATGTTGAATTCTTCTAAAATAGGACCCTTATGCAAATCCAAAACACGATTAACCCAATTGATATATCCCATCACTTTTTCTGTGCAGACGTTCTTATGATACCGCTCCTCCTTCGGAATCTTTGGACCATTAAAGTTGAGACATGAGACATGCATCCAGAGGTACCGCCATCGACTTGAAAGAAAACTTGTGGCCACTTCTTCTTCCACTGTCAACTTAGAAAGAATTGATACAAGAATTTCCTCCGGCAATTCGATAAGCCTATCCTCCACCTCCATACTAAGCAAAGTATATACGGTTAAAACCGGTTTCGACCTTCGTATGATTAGTCAAGATTGGAACATAATGGACCGAAGGTCATCTTCATAATATCAGGTATGAGATCCGAAGCAGGTTACCGAGCTCAAATTTTTGGGACCGATCAAATACCGAATTCGAAGTCATTACCGAGCTCGAATCCAAATCGAACTATGATGCGAAGCGGCGTTATCGAGCTTGAGAGACGGAGACCGATCAATACCGAGCCCAAGTCAATACCGGGTCCCGAGTCAATATCGGGCTCTAAATCTAGAAACCAACCAATACCAAGTCCGATCAAGATCGAGCCAAGGGACAAGAGTTGTTACAGTCACACTAAGGCGAGAGAATCTCGGCGAAAATTAGGGAAAACTATTCTATCATAGGTTTCCCACTATGTATTTTTAATTATATACAAAGTAGAATCCCTCCACTATAAGAGGTATGGCTATAATTTCCGTAAGGCATGGAACATCAAGGAATTAATACACTCTCATATTCATATACTATTGATATTAACAGACAAATACATGAGAGATTATCCTCTCGTGAGCTTTATGCATTGATTCATCTTGCTTGTTCATAAAATAACTTTCTATTAAATTTGGTTTGTATTTCATTCTTTAAAGAGTCAATAAACAATATATTTCTACTTATTTTCCAATTTGTTTCAAGTTATACCATGTATCCTTAGGAATGCATATAAATTCAACTCTATCCATTTTTCGGATAAACAGTTTGGCGCCCACCGTGGGGCTAAGGATAACAGTGGCTATTTGGCACGAATCTCTGCAAAACATACCATTTTACACTTGATCTTGGAAGTATATTTGATTTCAGGTTGAAGACGACGAATCCTTAATTAATGGCCCTACCTATCGACAACAAAGTTGGCCTTCAAGATGAGAACAACAACTTAACCCCCGGGGGTGGAAGGTCATTCGTCGATCCCATTGGAGCTCGGGTCGAAGAGCCAATAGACATTAATTCGCATGCGGCCATCAAGGCAAACCAACGTTCCGACCCTGAAAATAGCATTCATGGTGGAACTCGGTCAACAGCTCGAAATACCCAAAACACTGAGGATAACGGAATCAGCTTGCGTATGATTTTCGAGATGTTGCAAGCTCAACAAGTAGCAATAGCCCAGTTACAGAGCCAAACCCAGGCACCGACCAGACTCGAGCCCAATCCACCCCAAGAAGTCACCTACAAAACGGGACCAACTATAGTAAGGACAAATGAGCAAGAATCGGGGATTAATCCCGAAATTATTAAGATGTTCAAAGAATTAACAAAACGAATAGAGTCAGGAGAAAGGAGGATCGAAGCAAACGACAAAAAAATGGAAACGTATAACTCCAGGATTGATCAGATCCCAGGGGTGCCGCCGATATTGAAGGGCTTAGATTCCAAAAAATTTGTACAGAAGACTTTCCCCCCGAGCGCGGCTCCCAAACCAATCCCAAAGAACTTTCACATGCCCGAAATTCCTAAATATAACAGAACGACCGACCCCAATGAACATGTTACCTCTTACACATGTGCCATTAAAAGGAACGATCTAGAGGACGATGAGATCGAATTTGTATTATTGAAACAATTCCGTGAAACCCTGTCGAAGGGAGCAATGATATGTTCTCATAATTTACCATCTAACTCTATCGATTCTTTTGCTATGCTTGCAAAATTTTGTGTAAAAGCACACGCCGGAGCCATAAAGGTCAAGACCAGGAAGTCGGACCTTTTCAAGGTAAGGCAGAAGGACAACGAGATGCTAAGAGAGTTCGTGTATCGCTTCCAAACGGAACTAATGGATCTACCACCGGTCACTGATGATTGGGTTATACAAGCTTTCACTCAAGGACTGAACGAGCGGAACTCGATGGCCTCATGACAATTGAAACAGAATTTGATCGAGTACCCAGCTATTACTTAGGCTGATGTACACAATCGTTATCAATTGAAGATCAGAGTTGAAGATGACCAGTTGGGGTATAGGTCCATCATTAAAATGGATATTGACTGAGAACTAAGGTCAAACAAGGATCGATATCGGCCGTATAACGGAGATCGTAGGGATAGCGAACCTTTACATAACCCCGTACGAGGCAAAAGGAGAAATAATCGAGGCCAAGGGTCTCGGGGGCTGATGGAAAGAAACGGGTTCGACAAGCATACCGGACCTAAGGAAGCACCACGGTTGTTAGAATATAACTTCAGCATCGATGCATCCGCCCCCGTGTCTGCTATCGGACGCATCAAATATACTAAGTGGCCTCGACCTCTGCAGACCAATCCTGCCCAGAGGAATCCCAATCAAATGTGCGAATGTCATGGCACTCGTGGTCACAGAACGGAAGATTGCAGACAACTGAGAGAGGAGGTAGCCCGGTTGTTCAATAAAGGGCACCTTCGAGAATTTTTAAGTGACAGAGCCAAAAATCATTTTAAAAACAAAAATTTCAATAGGGAAAACTAACAAGAAGAGCCACAAGCGATCCCGGACTCAGGATTACACCCCAGAAGAAACCCTGTCCTTCAATAACAAAGACGCGAAAGGAATCATGCAACCACATAACGATACAATGGTAATATTTGTATTTATGAATAAAACTCAAGTTAAACGTGTGTTAATTGATCCAGGTAGTTCGGCCAACATCATTCGATCGGGGTCATAGAGCAACTCGGTCTACAGGACCAGGTCGTACCCGTAACCTTGGTACTAAACGGTTTCAATATAGCATGTGAAACTACTAAGGGCGAAATAATCCTGCCAGTTAACGTGGCTGGGACCATCCAAGAAATGAAGTTCCACTTGATCGAAGGCGATATGAGATACAACGCCCTGTTCGGAAGACCGTGGATCCATAATATGAGGGTTTCACCCCCGACCCTCCACCAGGTTTTGAAGTTCCCAACATCGGAGGGAATCAAAATGGTTTACGGGGAACAACCAGCCGCAAAAGAAATATTTTCCGTCGATGAAATGATTACGATATCATCATTATCATAAGAAAAAGGATCGGATTCGAAGGAGGAACGAAATACCAAATAGTAATCACAAACGTCAGCTTCGACCTAATTAGAGAATCATAAGACTGACAAAGATGATGAACGTAGGGTCCCTCGACCCTTCATGGCCCCCGATGATTCCGACGCTACCCAATCAACGGTCGAAGAACTGGAGCAAGTCATACTAATCTAATATTTACCCGAACGAAAGGTATACCTGGGCACGGGTTAGATCCCGAGCTCAGGAAAAAACTTATTCAATTTCTTATAACTAACATAGATATTTTTGCTTGGTCCCATCTTAACATGACAAGTATCCCACCGGGAATCACCACTCATAAGCTAAGCTTGGACCCCAAGTTCCACCTGGTAAAATAAAAAAGAAGGCCCCAGTCCGAGGTCAAACATACTTTCATCAAAGACGAGGTAACCAAACTTCTTAAAAAAGGGTCTATTCGGGAAGTAAAATACCCCGAGTGGCTAGCAAATGTGGTGGTAGTCCCTAAAAAGGGAAACAAACTTAGAATGTGTATAGATTATAAAAACCTGAATAAAGCATTCCTTAAGGATTCTTTTCCTTTGCCTAATATCGATCGTATGATCGATGCCACGACCGACCACGAGACTCTCAGCTTTTTTAATGCCTATTCCGGGTACAACTAAATACAGATGAACCCGGAGGATCAGAAAACGACCCTATTTATCACTAAGTACGGGACTTACTATTATAATGTAATGCCATTCGGTCTAAACAATGCTGGTGCAACTTATCAACACCTAGTAAACAGAATGTTCGAAAAGCAAATAGGAAAATCAAATGGAGGTTTATATTGATGATATGTTAGTCAAATCCCTGCGAGCAGAGGACCATTTAAAACATTTACAGGAAACTTTCGACATACTAAGAGAATACAATATAAAGCTCAATCCCAAAAAATGTGCTTTCGGGGTCGGCTCGGGCAAATTTCTCGATTTCATGGTGTCCAATCGAGGAATCGAAATTAACCCCGATAAAATCAAAGCAATCGAGGACATCACAATGGCAGATAATGTGAAGGCCGTGCAAAGGCTAATGGGATGGATAGCCGCCCTAGGACGATTCATTTCAAGATCCTCGGATAGGAGCCATCGATTTTTCTCCCTGCTTAAAAAGAAAAGCAATTTTGCATGGACTCTGGAATGTCAGCATGCTTTGGAATAGCTAAAATGGTATCTATCGAGCCCTCTATTGCTTCATACCCCGAAGGCAGACGAACTGCTTTACCTGTATCTAGCTGTCTCGGAGATAGCGGTAAGTGGAGTCCTAATTCGAGAAGAACAAGGTACGCAATTACCTATTTATTATGTCAGTCGAACTCTAGGCAGAGCCGAAACTAGATATCCGCACTTAGAAAAATCAGTGCTTGCTTTAATAAGTGCCTCTATGAAACTAAAACCATATTTCCAGTGCCATCCAATACGTGTTGTAACAACTTATCCTCTACGAAATATTTTACACAAACCTGAGCTTTTAGATCGATTGGCCAAATGGGCCATAGAGATCGGCGGGTACGACATTGAGTATTGACCTCGAACCGCTATCAAATCTTAAATCATAGCGTACTTCATGACTGACTTTATGCCGGCCTTCGTACCTGAGATTGAAAGGGAATTACTGATAAAATCGGGTACCTCTTCGGGAGTCTGGACCCTCTTTACGGACGGTGCCTCGACCACAAAGGGGTCCGGACTGGGCATCGTACTAAAATCGCCCGCGGGTAATGTAGTTAGACAATCTATTAAAACTACTAAATTGACTAACAATGAGGCCGAGTATGAGGCCGTGATTGCAGGTCTCAAATTATCTAGAAGTTGAGCCGAGGTCATAGAGGCTAAATGTGATTCCCTTCTCGTGGTAAATCAAGTTAACGGGATTTTTTGAAGTCCGAGAAGATCGAATGAAGAGATACTTGGATAAATTACAAGTGACTCTACACTGATTTAAGGAATGGACTTTACAACATGTGCTTCGAGAACAGAACAGAAAAGCCGACGCTCTTGCAAACTTAGGTTCTTCGGTCGAGGATGACGAACTCAACTCGGGGACTGTCGTGCAACTCATGAAATCGAAAATCGAAGAAGGTCATTCCAAGATAAACTCCACAAGTCTAACCTGGGATTGGAGAAATAAATATATAGAGTACTTCAAGAACGGGAAACTTCCATCGGATCCAAAGGAATCGAGAACTCTACGTACAAAAGCTGCACGGTTCACCTTAGCCGATGATGGAACGCTATTTAGAAGGACGTTCGATGGTCCGCTGACAATATGTTTGGGACCGAGAGATACCGACTTCATCCTACGTGAGATTCACGGGGGAATTTGTGGGAATCATTCCGGTGCCGATTCATTGGTCCATAAAATAATCAGGGCGGGATATTATTAGATAGATATGGACAAAGATGCAAAGGAGTTCGTTCGAAAATGCGCCAAATGTCAAAGACATGCGCCCATGATTCATCAACCCGGGGAACTTCTCCACTTGGTCCTAGCTCCTTGGCCTTTCATAAAATGGGGAATGGGCATCGTCGGCCCCCTTCCATCGGCCCCAGGTAAGGCTCATTTTATTTTGTTTATGACTGATTATTTTTCTAAATGGGTTGAAGCATAGGATTTCGAGAAAGTCAGAGAAAAAGAGGTGATAGACTTCATTTGGGACCACATCATATGTCGGTTTGGGATGCCATCTGAGATTGTATGTGACAATGGAAAGCAATTCATTGGAAGCAAAGTAACCAAATTTCTCGAAGACCGCAAAATCAAAAGGATCCTACAACACCTTATCATCCCAGCAGAAACGGACAAGCCGAATTGACCAACAAAACCATCATCCAAAATCTTAAGAAACTATTAACCGACGCTAAAGGAAAATGGAGGGAAATACTACCCGAATTCCTATGGGCATACCGCACAACATCACAATCGCGTACCGGGGCGACACCATTCTCGTTGGTTTATGGCGCCGAAGCTCTTATCCCGGTTGAGGTCGGAGAACCTAGCATCAGGTTTTGATATGCAACAAATGAGTCGAATAATGAGATGATGAACACGAGCCTAGAATTATTGGATGAAAAATGAGAAACAGCTCTCTTCCGATTAGCTGCCCAAAAACAGCGGATCGAAAGGTATTATAATCGAAGAACCAATCTTCGATATTTTAAAATCGGGGACTTAATGCTAAGGAAAGTCACCCTCAACACTCGAAATTCAAATGAAGGAAAACTGGGTCCAAACTGGAAAGGACCGTATAGGACCGTATCAGGTTCACGAAATCATCGGGAAAGGATCCCACAAGCTCGATGTAATAAACGGCAAACAACTACCAAGAAATTGGAACACGTCACACCTAAAACGATACTACTGTTAAGGTACGACCCTCCTATGTTCATTTATATTTCGAAATTAACCATTGCGGGTGTTCGATCAGAAACAAGTATGGATTATTCAACTCGAAGCCTTCGGCCTGAAAGCACGCGTTGCACTCTTTTTTCCTTAGACCGGTTTTGTCCTAAATGGATTTTTCGGCAAGGTTTTTAATGAGGCAACCATTGATCGTGCTAACTTAGAACAATTCAACAGTATCTGAGGCCTCTTTACAATCAACCTCGAATACTGGGGGCATTACCCTCGAATATAACAAGTTCGATTATCAAGTTCGATACAAGAAAGTTACTTCATGACAACAGGGTTTCGATAGGAAACTTTGTAAGAGCCAAATGATCAAAACGAACCATGCTCATGTAGTTTGCTCGATCCCTGGTACAAAACATAAACACATGTGTAATGACATAAAGAGAATTTTCTACTTTACCGATATCTTATATCTCAGAATCCATCCACTATTTCGCGATCTATTATCCATAAATTGGGGACTGCCAACCAAAAAATCGATGAGATCAAACCCCACATAAGCCTAAGGGCCACACATCACTTCGAGTTCGAGCAATCACTCATTCGACTATTAAACCTACGGGTTACATCACTTCGAGTTCGAGCAAACACTCACTCAACTATTAAGCCTAAGGGCTATTATTACTTCGAGTTCGAGCTATTACTCACTCGAATATTAAGCCTAAGGGCTACTCTTACTTCGAGTTCGAGCAATCACTCACTCGACCATAAAGCCTACGGGCTACATTACTTCGAGTTCGAGCAATCACTCACTCGACTATTAAGCATATGGGCTACATCACTTCGAGTTCGAGCAAACACTCACTCGACTATTAAGCCTATGGGCTACATCACTTCGAGTTCGAGCAAACACTCACTCAACTATTAAGCCTAAGGGCTACTATTACTTCGAGTTCGAGTAATCACTCACTCGACCATAGGCCTAAGGGATACTCTTACTTCGAGTCCGAGCAAACACTCACTCGACCATAAAGCCTACGGGCTACATTACTTCGAGTTTGAGCAATCACTCACTCGACCATTAAGCCTAAGGGCTACTCTTACTTCGAGTTCGAGCAAATACTCACTCGACCATAAAGCCTACGGGCTACATTACTTCGAGTTTGAGCAATCACTCACTCGACCATTAAGCCTAAGGGCTACTCTTACTTCGAGTTCGAGCAAATACTCACTCGACCATAAAGCCTACGGGCTACATTACTTCGAGTTTGAGCAATCACTCACTCGACCATTAAGCCTAAGGGCTACTCTTACTTCGAGTTCGAGCAAATACTCACTCGACCATAAAGCCTACGGACTACATTACTTTGAGTTCGAGCAATCACTCACTCAACTATTAAGCCTACAGGCTACATTACTTTGAGTTCAAGCAATCACTCACTTAATCGTAAAGACTACGAGATACATCACTTTGAGTTCGAGCAAAACTCTCACTCAACCGTAAAGCCTACGGGCCACATCACTTCGAGATTGAGCAAGAACTCACTCGACCATAAAGTCTACGGGCTACATTACTTTGAGTTCGAGCAATCACTCACTCGACTATTAAGCCTATGGGCTACATTACTTCGAGTTCGAGCAATCACTCACTCGACTATTAAGCCTACGAGCTACATCACTTCGAGTTCGAGCAAAACTCTCATTCAACCGTAAAGCCTACGGGCCACATCACTTCGAGTTCGAGCAAACACTCACTCGACCATAAAGCCTACGGGCTATATTACTCCGAGTTCGAGCAATCACTCACTCGACTATTAAGCCTACGGGATACATTACTTCGAGTTCTAGCAATCACTCACTCGACTATTAAGCCTACGGACTACATCACTTTGAGTTCGAGCAAAACTCTCACTCAATCGTAAAGCCTACGGTCTACATCACTTCGAGTTCGAGCAAGCACTCACTCGACCATAAAGCGTACGGGACACATTGCTTCGAGTTCGAGTTAAGACTCATTCGACTGCTAAACCTAAGGGTTACTCTTACTTCGAGTAAGAGAAATCACTCACTCAACTATAAAGCCTAAAGACTACTTTTACTTCGAGTTCAAGAAACCAAATACACTCGACTATTAAACCTAAGGAATACTTTTTATTTCAAGTTCGAACAAACGCTCGCTTGGTTATAAAGGCTACAAGGTCTGACTTTGATCAAATTGCCTAAGGCCTCAAACTTATGAAAACTTTCATAAGGCATGAATGAAACAAAATCTTCACAAGGCAGAGAATAAAATAGAGACAAGTCGGGAAAGGAAACGATCTTTCTCTCTCTATATATAAGAGTATTTACAACGTCCAATCAGGACCCTACACAAAAAATCAAAATGGAAAAAACGTAAGTTTCTTGGTTATCTCCAGGGGCAGTCTTTTCTCCATCAGTCTCCTCTCCGCTCTCAGACCCACTCTCGCTCCCATCATCATCATCATCGGAAGCTAAGGCTCCGGCATCGGCTTCAAGCTCTTTAGCCTTTTTATCTCTTTGGTAAGATCAAAACCTCGAGCATGGATCTCCTCGAGGGTTTCCCTCCGAGATTGGCATATGGCGAGTTCAGAAACCCAATTTGCTCGAGTCTGAGCGGTCTCGGCTGCCTTTTTCGCTTGTATTTGAGCGGCTTCAGTATCGGCCCGATAGACGGCCACGAATGCATCTGCTTCGTCCTTTGATTTTTCGGCTTTAGATTTGGCCTTGGCAAGTTTGGAAGCCAACCGAGCCTCGAGCTCCTCTATTGTTTTTGCTTGAACCAAGCTCTTCTCCTTCATACGTTGAAGTTGACTTTAGGCCGATGATAATTGGGCTCGAGCAGTCTCTTTTTCTGTAGAGAGGCGGTCCATGCCTTCTTTCCACCCTAATATATCCGCCCTTATCGTATCGACCTCCTCACGAAGCAGCCCGGACACCTCAAGCTTCTACTACAGCTGTGAGATCGAAATCTTAGCCACCATTCCCGAATCGAGCCCATGAGTTTTTAAGATTATCATTGCCTACTTGGTCAGGTCGGTCTAATCTTGGTATGCCTTGCCAACTCGGTTCGGAGATCTTTGATCTCTTCCTCTTTCTGCCCATTAAGAAGTTTGGGGGCATTTCTCTCTTCCGAAAACCCTCGGAAGTCGGTCTCACGTCGGCTCAGTTCTGTTCGAGACTTGGAAAACTCCTCTTGATGAAGAGCTAAAGCCTATACGAAAAAGAGAAAAAGTTAGGCAGAAAATGAAAAAATATGACATCAACAAAGGGAATCGAGACTTACCCGATTCAGGGTTCGTTGAACCTCGAAGAAAAGACCTGATGCGTCACTCGGGCTGGCAACATCCTCAATACCGGTAAACAAATTGCAGAAGGGGTCCTCTCCCTTATGGGCCCCATCTACCTTGAGGGTCCCCAAAGCTCGGGCTTCCCAAATCGCCCCTTCAGAAAAAGCAGGGAGAGTAGGCGAGTCTCCAATTACTATTTCCCCAAGTGAGTCGCTTGGGGCGTTCTCCTCAGTTCGAAGAGCTTCAGGGTCGCCCCCTTCAGATATACCCACCGTTTGTTGACTTTGGTGGGAGGCATCCTCGATATCCAACGACTCAGGGACTTTGCCCGAGTCCTTCTCTGACTTCCCCTCAGTTCGAGATGGAGCCTCATCAAACGCCATCGACCCCTCTGCCTTTGGGGCATCAATGGTTTTCTTCACTCGGGCCACCAGTATGGACCCGTCGTTTTCTTCTTCCTGTTCCTCTTCATCCCTTAGACGCTGAACTGATTCTTCGGTCAAAGGGATGGTGTTCTTCCTCGGCTTACGAGCTATCTTTGTCTTAAGTATTGGATCCTCGGAGGTAGAGGCCTTTCTTCTTTGTTGTCCTTTGCCAGTATTGGAACAGGGGCTAAAGTCTTTTCCTCGCCAGACGGGGGCCTCATAACTGCATTTTTGCCCAGGCTTACACATAAAAAAATTGGTTAAGTATAAGAAAAATATATTGTTTGAATCATCAAAGACATGGGAAAGAGGCTTACCATGATTTTTGGCCTCCCATCGGCCCTTTGATAAATCGCGCCACGAGCGCTCGGCATATGTAGAGGTCGAAGCTAGGTCCCGTACCCAGCTCTTAAGGTTAGGAACTACACCGGGCATCCAAGAAACCGTTGCATCGCAAAAAGGATATAGGTGAGAAATAAATGAAGGAGCAAAATGATAGTAGATAACAGTAGAATTATACTTAAGCTTCATGTTCCATTCCTCGGAAAATAGAATCTTCTCAGCCGGGATTAGGTCTGAAGTCTTCACTCGAACGAACCTGCCCATCCAGCCCCTGTCCTTGTCCTCATCTATGCTCGAGAACATCACTTTGGTAGCCCGGTGCTGGAGTTTTATTAACCCACCTCGATAGAGGAGGGGGATGTACAATCTAATGAGGTGGTCGAGGGTGAAAGGCATCCCCTCAACTTTGTTCACGAAGAAGCGGATCAGAATAACGATCCACCAAAAAGAAGGGTGGATTTGATCTAGAGTTACTTGGTATTGGCGGCAAAAATTGATGACAACAGGGTCGAGGGGGCACAACGTGAAAGAGTAAGTGTACACACTTAAAAACCTTTTCACATGAGTAGTAATATCTTCTTCGGGAGCCGGGATTATCACTTCTTTGTCCTCCCAGTTGCAATCTTTCCTTAACTGTTCAAGATGGCCCTCGGTTATCGAGCACATATACCTCGATACTGGCTCGCATCTACCAGGAACCGGCGAGGCTTTGTCGATCTTAAAATCGGAGGTAAGAACACACCCCCCGGGAACACACTCCTCAGGTCGTGGCTCTACCGATGTTTTGTCGCTGACGGTCCGCGAAGAAGAATCTTTTTCTTTCTGAGGAACGATTTTTGATGTTTTCGCCATTGGGATTTGAAGATTGAAGATAAAGGAAGATGACGAGATTTGGTGTTCTAAAGAGGGATTTTGCAGTGAAAATCACTAAATTCACAAATGAACTCAGAAGATGCGAAAGAGAACTTAGAAGATTTGGAGATATAAAAGTAAGAAGTGGTAAAAAGAGGGGTTATTTATAGGGTTGGCAATGATGGTTCAATGTTAACAATGGCCGACCATCGTCTGACACGCATTTAATGCCTTGGTAAACTGAACCGACGGGATATCTATCACGTACGTCATGGTCGGACTCGATGCAAACGTCAGTTTGTATCTAGTCATACCGCTTGAAAATCATGTCGTTTCTCGCCACATTCTTCCCGAGAAACGAGGAGACTATCTGTATACGGTAAAAAACGGTTTCGACCTTCGTATGATTATTCAAGATTGGAACATAATGGACCGAAGGTCATCTTCATAATATCAGGTATGAGATCCGAAGTCAGGTTACCGAGCTCAAATTTCTGGGACCGATCAAATACCGAACTCGAAGTCATTACCGAGATCGAATCCAAATCGAACTATGATGCGAAGCGGCGTTATCGAGCTTGAGAGCCAGAGACCGACCAATATCGAGCCCAAGTCAATACCGGGTCCCGAGTCAATATCCAGCCCGAGTCAATATCGGGCTCTAAATCTAGAAACCAACTAATACCAAGTTCGATCAAGATCGAGCCAAGGGACAAGAGTCGTTACAGTCGCACTAAGGAGAGAGAATCTCGGCGAAAATTAGGAAAAAAACTATTCTATCATAGGTTTCCCACTATGTATTTTTAATTATATCCAAAGTAACATCCCTCCAATATAAGAGGGATGGCTATTATTTCTGTAAGTCATGGAACATCAAGGCATTAATACACTCTCATATTAATATACTATTGATATTAACAGAGAAGTACAAGAGAGATTATCCTCTCGTGAGCTTTATGCATTGACTCATCTTGCTTGTTCATAAAATAGCTTTCTATTCAATTTGGTTTGTATTTCATTCTTTAAAGAGTCAATAATCAATATATTTCTATTTATTTTTCTATTTGTACCAAGTTATACAACGTATCCTTAGAACTGCATATAAATTCAACTATATCCGTTTTTCGGGTAAACACAAAGCAATACCAAGAGAAAAGGTCACAACAATTATAATTGCTTCGTTAAATCCCAAAAAGAAAAAAGAAAAAACAATTGCTAGGAAACAGCTTAAGAATGAGTCAAAGCTAATAAAACGCCGCAAAAAGGTTTTTTTATTTATTTGATTTTTAATTCACCACAAAAGGTAAATATCGTATTAATACTGGAATGGAAAAAATTTAATTTTCTAGGAAACAGCTTAGGAATGAGTCAAAGCTAATAAAAGAGGAAATGCCCCAATACAAGTTTACAATCGTCAATTAACATTCAATTGAAAATTTGTTCCAGATTATAATTCTTAAAAATTATAAAATAGATATAATTTAGTGCTTCACACGTATCCTGTGAATCATTACAAAATTTATATAAAAATATCTTTCTTTCTTATCTTTATAAAAACCTTCCTGAAGGTTTCTAATGTGTTTATACTTTGAAATAAAAATTTGGAAAGAACTCAAATTTACTGTGGAGATGAATCTTTTACAAAATTAATATGAAATGTATTATAGTTATATTAAATAATTCGAAAAAGAAAAAATTCATAGAAGATAAAACTTAATTGATTTTAAAAACCTAAATATCAGGACTTTCAACTTGGTTCAAATAAGAAACAGAAATTAAAAATAAAACTTTAATTGATTTTAAAGTCTTAAATATCAAGGGAAAAATAAATTATAAATTTATCACTGTGAAATCTATTTTTAAAAGGTACCACTTAGTCCACATGTAGATTTCTTCTTAAAAAGAATCGAAGCAAAAAATCAATCTCTAATCAATAAACTAACCAATCCAAAATAATAAACAAATGTAAAATAAGAATTCCATCTCTAGCTAAAACAATGGCAATAACCCAAATGTTTTGAAATTAATATGTGATTGCATATAATTTGATTCATATGACAATTGAAAAATAAATTTTTACCTCTAATACCCGTCATCAAATTTTGCGCTTTTATTTCCGTAACAAAATATTTCTATAAGATTTAATCTATTTCATACAAAGTATAATAACGTTACATTATACAGTACTGTTTCGATCTTAACTTCACTTATTTAATTATTCGGCTAACAAAAAATGTAGATGAATAAAGCTGAAAGTACTAAGAGAATTGTCAAGTTCATTAAAGATTTCACAATCAATCTCTATCCTCTTATCACTTATAATTGAGGGTGTCTATTGACAAGACCTTTTATCATGTTAAAACACACCTAAAATAAATATGACATGTAATTAGAAGATTTCATGATCAATAAAAAAGAATCACACCGAATATTTCATACCCAATAAAAACGAAAAAGAAAAAAGATACATATATTATATTCACTCTACTGCTCCAAAGAATCTAGAGAATATATAGACGTTTATGAATTAATATACCATAACAAATAAAGAGCCAACAAGCATATAGATTTTATAATCAATACGTTTTCACAAAATCAATATTTTGAAGTCACAAAGATTCTATATGAAAGATACACAAGAGTTTCATATACACACACAAAAAAAGAGTCAACTTTTAGTTCATAACATAGGAAAACAAAAGATACAAAACAAACAAAAATAAAATAAAAGACCCGAATTTTACGAACCTGATCAAGAACGCAAGATTAGTACGGATGATTTGGTTGGAGGCAACCAACTCTAAATTGAGATTAAAGTATATGTAATTAGTTTATATGTTAGACTTTGATTTGGACTCAACAATTGATCTATCAATCCCACAATCACACTATAGAAGTTATTTTCATGCTAAATTTTTCACAAAGGCAATATTTATGTAGAATTGTATTTTTGGTTAAGGCTCCTAAACGGCTAAACCTAAACCTAAACAAATAAGAGAGACAAAGGTCAATAAACGTAAAGAAAATAGTTAAAAGTAATAATAAGAAAATGACCTAAACCCAAATAAAGAAAAGTTGTATCAAACACATACAAAAAAAGGCAGTTTTATGTTTCCCCGCAGAACAAATTAGTAAATCCTAAACCTAAAAAAAAAAAAAAAAAAAAAAAAAAAAAAAAAAAAAAAAAAAAAAAAAAAAAAAAAAAAAAAAAAAAAAAAAAAAAAAAAAAAAAAAAAAAAAAAAAAAAAAAAAAAAAAAAAAAAAAAAAAAAAAAAAAAAAAAAAAAAAAAAAAAAAAAAAAAAAAAAAAAAAAAAAAAAAAAAAAAAAAAAAAAAAAAAAAAAAAAAAAAAAAAAAAAAAAAAAAAAAAAAAAAAAAAAAAAAAAAAAAAAAAAAAAAAAAAAAAAAAAAAAAAAAAAAAAAAAAAAAAAAAAAAAAAAAAAAAAAAAAAAAAAAAAAAAAAAAAAAAAAAAAAAAAAAAAAAAAAAAAAAAAAAAAAAAAAAAAAAAAAAAAAAAAAAAAAAAAAAAAAAAAAAAAAAAAAAAAAAAAAAAAAAAAAAAAAAAAAAAGAAAGCCACGGGCAGTTTTTTGGGTTTTACTTCCAAAAAAATCTTAATTTGTAGCAGAATTCTAAATCTACAATGACTCCTAAAAACCTAAGTGAGGAAAAATTGTATCCAACAAACTAGGCAATAAAACGGGAGATTTTGATTTTTTCAATAAAATATTATTAGTATTAATAATTATAATTTTATCCAACATCAGATATACGGATAAAAAAGTCGATCAATATTTCAATAGGGGCTTCGTACTTTTAATATAGTGTGTATATATATGATTTTTGTCGATAACCCCCTAACTTGTACGTAGGTCCGCCTCTGCGGAGGAGTATTCTTTAATTAATTTTTTACACATCATTTTCATCCCCATTACTGTTAACATTTGCAAGTTAAACCTGCACATAAAAGTCCATATTACTAGAATTGGTATTGACGCTCACATAAATTTAAATAGAAAAAAACACAAGCACAAAACATAACATAAAATTAAATTTGTGTTGCGTCAAAGATAGAGAAAGATATCTGTCTCTACATGAATTGATTCAATCAATGTTCAATAAATTCTTATTTAGCACTATTCAATAGAATAATTTTTAGAGTTGAGGTTGTTATAAATCACGAGTAGTGCAACGATAATTAAACAAACAAACTGATCAAGGAAAATTTGAGAGTCGAGAAATGAATGATAATTATCAATGAGCAAACAAGAAAACTTGACTAGACAAGTCAAGATTGTTATCTTTAAGATGCAACTCCTATTGGCTATTAGAGGTTTACTTCAAGTATTATTGATTCTTGCGAATTTAATGATTGATTAGATTATTCTTAAAGTTAAGATTATTCTTTTGAATGAACTTAATTTCTCTGAGATAAATCAATAAAAAACTTGATGAACATGTGCAAGAAAATACTATTGAAAAGAGTCTTAAGAAAAATAATTTGGGAATGTTTTCCTTACTTGGGCTAAAAATAATATTTTCTAAGCTCTTTTGATTACTTGAAAAAATTAATAGTAATTAAAATTTGTTAGCTATGGACTTGGTCCACGTGCTAACATAGACAAACGTTGACACATGATTTAACTTTTATGAGTTCAATTTTTGTCATGAATCCATTGAATTTTTAAAATTACGGGTTCAATAATACTATGTGTTACAATTTTACTAAAATTTTAAACATAAATTTATGGTTCACGTCAAAAGTACTGAATTCACTGTTGAACCCAGTATTACACCTCTACATCACCCTCCGAATATAGAAGTATTGTAAACTTGTAGTACAAAACGATGAAGTAGCATAATTATGAAGTACAAAAGTTGTACTTGATAGAAAAAACTCAAAGATTTTCAAACTATTGCCCTAAAAGTACTAAGTGATAGTACAATGTTGAAATACTACACTATTTCAGAACCATTCTTTATTTCTTTATATATCCAATCTATAAACCTACCAATTTTGACAAGTAAAAAGAGAGGCAGGGGATCCTCTAACTAGTGGAAGTGTTCAACAGGGGCAATCTGAGATCACATGTTGGTACTTTTCTTTTTTCTCTTTAATTGACAAGTGTGGTTCAATATCTCAATATGTGTTCTCAGGTCGCCCCTGTAGAACTATATTTCACCGAGTAAGATGGTTTATTATGTTTGGTATATAATACATATAAATGAACAATGATTATTCATATATTGGATCCTAACTTTTAGTGATGGTGCCAACTTGCTTCAAAGGTTTGACCAAGGTGAGCTTTAATACTCCACATATTAAAAATTTGTTTTTCTTTTACATAATTAGCAAAGAGTAGAAAAAAAATCTAACTGCATAGAAGGGATAAAGAGATCAACTGAACAGCAGTAGTCAAGAAATCACTTCTTCTCGTGACACTATAGTTTGAATTGTGATTGTACGCTAGTAACCAACTATGGCATATAGCTGCAATAAAAAAAGTCAGTCCGATGCACAACGCTTCTCGTGTTCATGCAAAGTCCGAGTAAGGGCAGTACCCTAAAGGGTGTGATGTAAAGAAAACGAAATAATGTAATGAGGCTCATTTATGCAGAATGTTAGTAACAGATTTCAGAAATTATACAATTATTAGTTCTATATAATTTAAGATTTTTTCATGATTTCACTAGCTCAATAAAGTAAGGAGGTGTGTTTTCATATATACTATTACTTTGGAAACATGAGATAACTCTATAGGAGGGGAATCAAATAGCCATTTCAAGACTATTACAAAAGGAAGCTGTACTTAGGACATTGGAGATCAAGGCCCAATGCAACAAAATGCCAACATCTTCTTTTTCCTCTGCACCCAACAAAAGAAAAATAGGTAAGATAGTAGGGGAGTTTAGAGGCGGATCCAGGATTTTATATTAATAGTTGCACATGAATACGAAATTCGTTTGTGTATGTATATATGAATTTTTTTCAAATATATGTGTATATGTTAGAGTTTGAGTATGTCTACACCAGATGTCAGAAAGCTAAATTTTCCCCCTATTGATACCTACTTTGGCAAGTAGGCATTTGGTGTATCAGAAAAAGCCATATTATGCACTTTGGTAAGTTTCTTATTAAGAGTCTTAAACAGAGGCGGATTCAGGATTTTATATCATTGGAATCATATTCTTTTGTGATCATGAGCACAAACTTTGGGTGGGTATGCATGCCTAGTAGATAGGCATGCGTGCCCCCTTTTCATGCCGGTAGCATTAATAATAGTATCGTATTTTGGTAGTTTCCTATCCGCCGATTTCTTTTGCTATATATTATTTCTTTTGCTTTGATTATTCTATCACCTTATCTCTTTATCTTGTTGTTTCTGCCTTTTTTAATTTTTCCTTGAGTCGGGGTTTATCGGAAACAGTCTCTTTACCTTCACAAAGGTCGGGGTAAGGTCTACGTACATTTTACCCTCCCCAGATCCTACTTTGTGGGATTATACTGTTGTTGTATATGTATATATTTTAGAGTTGAAGGTAGCAATTGCGCCTGCACCAGATGCCACAGAGCTACATTTTCCCTATTGATGGTATATCTCAACAAGCCATATTATTCACTTGACATTTAAGTTATATGCACTAATAGTATAAGAATTTATACACGACCATTGTAGTTTGACAAAGAAAAGTAGGTTAGTTACCATTTTTATCAAGCTACTGATTAAAGTTTATCATAGAGATTTATCTATAATTACCTTATAGTAGGTGATTTGATTGTGTAAATACTTTGTGCATCATCATCGGTGGATAGAACTTGAACTCTTACGCACTTTGGTTGTGTACTTATGTTACTAAAAGGTATGTTTCTAAAAGTCTTATACTGCATAAAGTGAAGATCATTGTACCAATGTAAAAATGTGCTTCTGAGTTTAGTAAATAAGTCTTACCATGCAAGAATCTTCATGCTGCTTCCTAAGAGCTTCCTGCTCATGATCGATGCTAGGTGGTCGCGCTAAAAGATCATTGTTTTTGTGTTGCTTTCTGTTGACGCGAGCTTTAGAAAATTCGACAGTATAACTGGCAGCACCTCCAGTTTGTTGATCCCACATTCCAAATTGAGGTACAGACCTATATCCATTTTTCTGCAGTTTCAACAGATTTGGAAAACCATTTAGTTAGAAACTCAGAGCTAGAGATCAATATACCTTTAGGAAAATTCATAATGTGACATGAATGATGATCATGGAATTCTTTACTAATACAACATATATTGCATTATTAAACCATAAAAATATGATAAAGCACTAGCATTTGATTGAGAAACTGCTGAGGAGGAAATAAGTTCAGATATGGAATTTAACTTCTAGGTACAGTCAAACCTCTCTATAACATCCTCATTTGTTTCGATATTTTTTGGTTACTATAGTGAAGTGTTGTTATAGAAATTATATATTATAACATAACATACAAATCGGTTCCAAGAAAAACTTGGCTTTTATAGTGAATGACTGTTATATAGAGATGTTGTTATAGAGATGTCTGACTGTACATAAATTGTCATTTGTCAATTTTGGATGTTATGAGGTTCTCATTGGGCAGGGCCATATGTGATCAGAACAAAACCAGGTAATGAATTAGCAGCTGCAGAGTGAAGGATTCTAACAAAGACACTCAAAAGAATGTTTGCTTCATCTGATATTTGGGAATAGTAGCATAGTTGCTTAATCGTCGTCCCTTCTTTTAACCTATTACAGTATAGGTATTCTTCATCGTTCAGTCCCTTGCTTCTTCCCTCCTCTTCTCCTCGTCTCAGCATATGCTACAATTTTGTGTTAAGGATATTCAACAATTTACATAACTTTTCTTTTACCTATACGCGTAAGATAGTCATTCGACAAAAGGGATTCAATTGAACCCTTTAAAACCATGCAATTGTACACTAGTATCATATTACTACAGGAAATTATGCAATCAAGAATCTCATAATGAACCAGAATGAAGATGGTTTTAATTACCATATGTCAAATAATATGTTATTCAGATTAAAAATTCTTACCATATTGCTAGGGTCATCTTGTTTCTTTCCAGGAAATTCCTGATCATTTGCCAACCCGTGGCGTGCACCTAATCCATTTTTATGCTGCTGGTGTTGCTGATGCTGCTGCTTGTTGGCGCGAGCTTGGGAGAATTCCATTGTGTAACCAGAATTGCCCCCTGTTGCAGCCTTGTTATCCCATGCTCCAAATTGAGGAACATACGTTGGACCATTTTTCTTAGAACATATTTGAACAAACATTTGGTCAGTAAATATATATGAAGTAGCTAGGTGTATAAGGTAAAATCGGTTCACATTAAATACTCGAATGACAGACTGACACGTGGAATCGGGGACAGACGGAAGACGAAGCGAGTGGAAACCAAGACCGAGGACAACAACTTCGGTTGGCATCGGGTCGACCCCGAAGAGAACATTATCAACGAGAGTAAACAAATATTTGTTACCAGATAACATTCAATGAAGAATATTCCACGATATTAAATACACATCCGTTATAGAGAATTTTGGCATTCACGACCTGCCATTACATATTCATCAATGGCCCTCATTATTGTCATTTAAGAGGGGCTTGATCCTAATACTCTATTCCCTAGGTATAGCTATAAATAGTGGCTTCAACAACCAATTGCAAGACACAAAAATTCTGGCAAACTTATACTTCACATTATTCCAAGCTAAATAATACTTTATTTTCTGTCTAACGCTATTCTTATTGTTGCCTTCGGAAACCTTGCTCCCGAAACCAAGCTATCTGCTATTTAATCTCAATTTCAACGCTAAGTCTCGCATTTTATTTAATTTATTTATCATTTTTGGATCAAATCGATTCCCTTGTCTATAAACAATGGTATAAATTCAACTGTACCATTTTACGGGTAAACACTGGTCTATTATCTTTGGTGAAATACATAGATGAAAGTTGGAGTTGTATGTGCATAACAGGAGAGAATTCGAGTCTAACAAATAGACAAGACGTGATATTAGAACATGCGGAGATCCTGGCTTTAATTTTTACCCATTATTAAAAAAATCACGTATTTGGTCAAGCAAAAAGAATTAAACTCGGACATCGAAAATATGTTTGAAGATATAATTGGCTAAATAAAAATAATTTTAATAGTTTAAAATTTTAAATAGGATGATCGCACAATTCAACAACTACGATAAGATTGATAATACGTAAGTTCATGAAAAAGATATTAATTGCTCTCTCTTGATCAGGATCATTTTCTTTCAAAACGTTTTTTTCTCCTTCCATTTAATTAACTAAATAGTCTTAAACATTACAAAGAAATGCAGAACATTTAACAAATAAATGCGAATATGGATAAGCAAACTTCTTAAGAATTAACATAATTGCAATTTCTTCGTGAAAATCATTTTCCTTCTAAATCAATCTCGAACATTTAATTTCTCCATCATTTCCATTAAAAGATCAAACAATCTAAACAAAGAAAAAAATTAAGGAATTAAAGTCAAAATGATTTGTTGCATATCTTCAAAATAATAAGAACGCGGCGAGAGGAAATGGTATTTTTTTATATATAAAAAATTAAGTTTTCAATTGAATCTAAAACATACCTCCTTTCGTTTTTCCATATGAAGCACAAAGAGGAAAAGATTGGAGAGAAATGGCTGAAAAGGCTTTGAAGGAGGTAATCATGGATTCCATAATATATATACGCCTCTAATTATTAATTATTTACATATTTATTTATTTATTTATTTATTTGTCTATGTTTATATATTTGTTAAAAGAATGTTTAGCCAGTATAAGGTAAAATTGATTAACGAGGTGGATGTTCGATAAGTTGACACGTTGAAGCAAAGACAAGTAAGATGTGAGTCAACAGGCGCCCGTTACGAACATGATGTGACCGGTGTTGAGTAAGTTCCGAAGACATTAAAACCGAGGACGAAGATCTGAAGGGAAGATATCGGTTGGGAAATACAGCATTCAATGAGCAGTCGTTACAAAGAATCTTTGCATTAATACCCAACTTGATTTTGGGATCTTGTCTTCCGGAATTGAGCTATAAATAGGAGAATTTATATTCGTTGTAGGAAATGAAAAATCATCTGTATACAAAAGGCAAAATCTGATAATAACTTTCTTTCTTTCCACTTTACATTTTGTTCTAATTATTGCTTCCGGAGAGGCTCATCCTACCGCCAGACTTGTATTTTATTCAAGTTCATTCTATCAATTTATTTTTGTTCTTAGCTATTTTACACTCTTTGATCAAATTAATTCACGTGTCGATAAACCACGTTATAAATTCAACTGTACCGTTTTAGGGGTAAACATAATCAGAGAGCAGCAAATCGATGATCTACATAGCAATATAGCATCATATCATGACCACTATAATTGTCACTGTCTAATTAACAGCCAATTCAACCAAAGATAGGTTTAAATATTTAGAATTAGGATTATATTTAACTAATATCCACAGATAAGACAATGTAAAGATAAGACTTTCAGTGGAATTTAACCTTATAAAAGATTACTGGTTTGCTTATTTTCAGGTTACTATAGTACTGATAAAGATCTCGGTAGGGCCAAGTCCAACTAGATAATAAATAGTGAGAGTCGTGATAAACTGGCGATTTAACAAGCTATACGGGGGAAATCAGAAATAACTAGATTTATAATTGGTAATTAAAATATAGTCACAGTTTCAAAAGTAATCGAAATTTAGCCATTTTTTCAAGTAAAAATAAAATATAAACAAAAACACCCTTAAAATTTTGGAAAAATTCCAGCATAATATGTTGGAGTTCGAATTTTTTACATATGAGAAGTGTGCCGGAATTCATAATGT
>AWOL01S0090346.1:7104-25369 GCA_000715115.1 Nicotiana otophora | reverse complement strand
ACAAATCAACTAACTCATCTATTGTTACATATTGTTGTAATTCTACTACATCAGCTATTTCATAGACCATTCATAGGATTCACATATCTAATACACATATGTATTTCACCGACCGTTCATAGGATGTCATACACAATACACCTATGCATTTCATAGACCGTTCTTAGGAATTCATAAACAATACACCTATGTAACTTTGTTCAACTGCCTATAATTAATGCATATCCACATAGTACCATCCTTCTTCTTCACAAACAGAACTGGTGCACCCCAAGACGACACACTAGGCTTAATGAACCCCTTATCAAGAAGCTCCTGAAGCTGCTCCTTTAATTCCTTTAACTCTACTGGTGCCATGTGATACGGAGGAATAGAAATGGGCTGAGTGTCCGGCACCAAGTCAATACGAAAATCAATGTCCCTGTCGGATGGCATGCTTGGCAGATCTACAGGGAACACATTCTGAAAGTCTCGCACTACTGGAACAAAATCAATGGTAGGAGTATCAGCACCCACATCCCTCACAAAAGCCAAATGTGACAAACACCATTTCCTAACCATCCATTGGGAAACTTTATATCTGAAATCACCCTACTGGGAACATAATCCAGAGAAGCTCTCTACTAAATCCTAGGTAACCCCCGCATCCCCAACGTCACAGTCTTAGCGTGACAATCCAAAATAGCATGACAAGGGAAAAACCATACCCCTTGTCAATGGTAGGATAAGAATCAATGGTAGGAGTATCAGCACCAACATCCCTCGCAAAAGCCAAATATGACAAACACTCCTTTACAACTATCCGTTGGGCCTTCATATAGGAAAATATCCTACTGGGAACATAGTCTAGAGAACCTCTCCACTCAATCCTAGGTAACCTCGGCGTCGCCAACGCCATGGTCTTAGCATGACAATTCCGAATAGCATGACAAGGGAAAAACAAATCCATGCCCAGAATCACATCAAAATCAACCATACTAAGCAATAAGAGATCAAATCTTGTCTCTAATCCCCTAGTGGTCACCCCACACGATCGATACACATGGTCTACAATAATATAATCGTCCACCGGCTTAGATATATGAACAGGAAAAAATATAAAATTACGAGGCATATTCAAATAACGATCAAAATACGATGATACATATGAATAAGTGAACCAGGGTCAAATAATATGGAAGCATACCTGTGGAGCACTAGAACAATACTTGTGATCATTGCGCCTGACGCAACAACCTCTGGCCTGTTAGGGAAAGCATAGCATCGAGCTGGACCACCACTTGACCGGCCTCTCCCTCTAAGGAAACTCTAGTTTCCTGAGCCCCACACCTAGCTGGCTAAGTGGGTGGTGAAGTAACTGGTTCAGAAGTCATAACCTTACCCCTGTATAGAACTGGAACTTCAAAATGACGGGGACACTGCCTCCATACATGTCAAAACTCCTTGCACTCGAAGGACCTGGTACAGATGAACCTTGAACTGATGGAGCACGGGACGAACTCTGAGCTAGGATAGAATTAAGAGATGAGTGATCCGGATGAGCATTGTATAAACCATGGCTAGGTGATGCACCATGATGAACCGGACGAGCCATCTGAACGGGCCTATAAGGATGACCCCTGCTGTGGTGGGACTGTCCTCTAGATGAGTAACTACCCGAACCACAAGGCCTCTTGGCCTCTATCTCCTTACGCTCCTGACTATGAACCTACTCTAGTCGCCTAGCAATATCAATCACCTTGTCGAACCTAGAACCTGATGCAATCTCCCGAGTCATGACGAAGCATAGTCTATAGCTAAGGCCATCAATGAACCTCCTAATCCTCTCCCTCTCTATGGGAACCAATCAGATTGCGTGATGAGCCAACTCTGAAAATATCATCTCATACTGGGTTACTAACATACCCTCCTAGTGTAGCTGCTCAAACTGCCTACGCAACTCTTTCTTGCGGGTCTGTTGAACAAACTTCCCTAAGAAGAGAATTGAGAACTCATGCCACATAAGTGGTGCAGCGCCGGCTGGCCTACTCAACTCATAGGCCTCCCACCATCTGAAGGCTGCCCCCAATAGTTAGAAAGTATTAAATAAGACTCCACTAGTCTCCAGAATGCCTGCCGTGAGAAGGATCCACTACCACTTGTCTAAGAAATCCTATGCATCCTCTGACTCAGCCCCCTCTGAAAGCTAAAGGCCTGAGCCTTCCAGACCGCTCTAGCCTCTTCTTCTCCTCGTCACTTATATGTGGACCCACCTGGGCCTGAGCAACTGTAACCGGCTAGGCTGGTAGTATCCTCGGTGTCTGAAGTCCCTAAACCACCTGCTCTAGAGTATGGGCGGCAGGAGTCTGAGCACCTCTCCCAGCCTTAACTGAAACCGACTAATCAAGGCTAGTGCATACAATCAATATCTGGGCGAAAGCCTACTGAAGGCCTTGAATCACAATGGCACAACTGGTGCCTAAGCTGGTCTCACCAGCTCATCCAAATACGGTATCTGCCCCTCAGCTGGAGCAGCTGGTGGCTCCACAGGTACTGCTATAGCTGTTGTATGAGCTACACGTCGGCCTCTTCTATGGTCCCGACCTCTCGCGGCCCTAGCTGGCAGTATTGGTGGTCGTCCGCCCGATCTGGTCACGCGTGTCTTCACCATTTGTGAGAGAATAGAATAATAGAAGTTTAGTTTCCGGAATCAACAAATTCGCATGACAAGAATACAAGAAAGTGAAGTTTTCTAATGGTTTGGTAGCCTCTCGAAGATAGGTACAGATGTCCTCGTACCGATACGCATGACTCAACAAAACCTGCTCATGACGAGTGAGACCTAAGTAACCTAGACTCTGATACGAAATTGTCACGACCCAAATCTCAACATGTCGTGATGGTGCCTATCACTTTACTAGGCAAGCCGACAATCACAAAATAACAATGCATTTTAAATTAAAAGCATGATGTAATAAGTTTAACAGCAAAAAATCTCATAAATAACCGATAAGAATAACTGTGATTCAACTACAAAATCCCCCAAAATCCGCGTGTCATCGAGTACATGAGCTACTAACTGTCAACACAATATAAAATTCTAATACAACTGCCTGAAAAAATAGAAACTTACTGAATAAACTAAAAAAAGGAGAGTCGAGGTCTGCAGGCGTCATAGCAGCTACCTCAATAGTAGTGAGCAACCATCGGGTCCAGATGTACCTGAATCTATAAACGAAGTGCAGAGTGTAGTATAAGAACAACCGACCCAATGTACTCAATAAGTAAAAGGACTAACCTTGGGCGGAAAGTAGTGGTGAGCTCAGAAAGGTAATATCCAAATCCAGATAGTAACATTATATATATAACAGGGATATGACAATAATATCTCAGAGAAATTGCATAATCAGTTCGTACACATTACAAAAATGTAGACATGCTTTCAAGTTCGACAATTTAAGCTCAATACCTATAAAATATGCCAAGTATAGCTAGCATGAGGAATGGTACATCTCTATGTCTATAGGTCAAATATGCATGTCGCATGTAGTGCAACATAGTGATAAACGCGTGTACTCACACTCTCGGAATATTCAATCTCATTGAGCACACTCAATCACTCGGCATACTCAATCGCTTAGCACACTCAATCACTCAGCACTAAATAATACATGCGCTCACTGCTGGTATGTCAGATTCCGGGGGGGTGGATCCTGCCCAAGCGCTAATATTTGTCAACCTGTAATGCTGCAGCGTGCAGCCCGATCCCATAAATATGTCAATAAATCCTACTGCGGCGTGCATCCCGATCCAATAAACATCACTCCCAAGCCGACCCTCAAGCCCCAACTCAGTCATAAATCTTTCCAGTCTCTCGGGCTCACAAATCTCATACCAATCAGCCCTAACAATGATAACATGATGTAACAATAAATGATAACAGAGTCTGAGATATTCAAATGATGAAGGTGAGTGAGTACACAATTGCAACTTAAGCAAAAAATAACTCAACACTAGAAATGACCTCAGTGAGTCCCAACAGGATAAACATATAGCCTAAACATGATTTCTAACATGAATCATAGCTTAACTACTCTAACACATAGGGATTACATGAATAGTAACAATATTCAATAACTACACAGTACCACGGAATCAACCGAGTCACAATTACTACGGTGCATGCCCAAATGCCTGTCACTTAATATGTGCGTCGCCTCAACCCTAATCACAAAACACGTATTTCCGGGATTCATACCCTATGTACCATGTTTATAAGTGTTACTTACCTCAAATCACGCAAATCACAACTCCAACAAGTCGTTGCCTCCCGAATCGGCCTCTCAACGATTCGAATCTTGCTACAAAAAACTAAATACAATCAATACAAGCTATAGGAATCGATTCCATATGATAAAGCTAAGTTCTTTAACTAAAGTCAAAAAGTCAACCCAGGCCCACATCTCGGAACCCGAAAAAAATCAAAAATATTAACACACATGAACCAACGAGTCCAACCATACCAAAATCATCCAATTATGACTTCAAATCGCCTTCCAAATCCTCAAAATATAGCTTATGAAGTTTCCACAAATTTTCCCAACCCCCGACACTAATCAAATCCGAGTCAGAATCACTTACTCCAATAAACTGCTTGCAAATCTCTTCAAACATCGCCCAAAACCGAGGTCTATAGCTCAAAAGTTGAAAAATTGACCTAAACTCTCGATTTGGAAATAATATATTGTTGCAACGTTGTCGTTCTTAGCGAACGCAGAAAATGCCTCGCGTTCACGAAGCACAAAAATCTCAGCTGCCAAATCTCCTCTTACGCGAACGAAACCTCCCTCGCGAGCGCGAAGACCACAGGACCAATGACCACGTGAGTGAGACCCCTCTCCCGCACGAAGGCTTAAATGCCCAGTGCCCAACCGGCCTCATCCTTCTATGCGAACGCGAGTCACTTTTCGCGATTGTGATGCACAAACTTACTAGACATGCGTGAACATGTGGCCTTCTTTGTGAAGGCGAAGAACAAAATCCTCATTCCCCTGAGAAACACTAGGTGAGCACGATCCCTTCATCGCTAACGCGATGAATGATGCACCAGACACCAGAACAGCAGTCCTAAAAGGCCAATACTCAATTCAAATCAATCGGAATCTCACCCGAGGCCCCCGTGACCCCATCCAAACATACCAACCCATCATAAACCATCATACGAACTTAGTCGGGGCCTCAAATCACATCAAATAACATCAAAAACATAAATCTCACCCCAATTCAAGCCTAATGAACTATTAATCTTCCAACTTTAAAAACCAATGCTGAAATACACCAAATCAACTCCGATTATTCTCAAATTTTGCACACAAGTCATAAATAACACAACAGACATATTATAACTCCTGGAACAAAATTCTAAGCCCGCTAATAACAAAGTCAACTCTCGATCAAACTTCTCAACTGTACAAACGTTCAACTTTTCAAATTTCGCCAATTCAAGACACAATGACCTACGGACCTCCAAATTAATATCCGGACACACTCCTAAGTTACAAATCACTATACGGAGCTATTAGAACCATCAAAACTCCATTCCAGAGTTATTTACATACAATTGAATATCTGGTCAACTCTTTCAACTTAGACTTCCAATATTGGGACTAAGTATCCCAATTCATTCCGAAAACTTTTCGAAACCAAACCAACCACCCCAGCAAGTCACATAACAAAAACCAAATATAGAATAAGCAATAAATGGAGGAACTACCCCTTATGATTGTGTTTTATTGTACTATTTGAATTATGTGAAAAATATGTACATAAGGTGACGAGTGTGTACACCGGCTTATATGTGGTATTTGACCAGTCTAGACTCTTAGGTTACTTATAAGCATTTAATTGTAGTTGTTATTATTTGTTATATCTTACGTTGCCACGTTTATTCTTACATGCTTTAATTGAAGTCGTATTACATGTTATATTTTACTCTTATATATATTTAGAATTAATTGTTATTACATGCTATTTCTTCTATTGTTGAGTTATTTTTATGCATTTAATAGTTGTTGCTATTTCATGCTACCTCTTTTATTGTTGAGCTTATGTTATGTATTTGAATAGACGTTGCCGTTTTATGGAAATATTTTTCATTGTTGAGTTTATTCGTATACATTCAATTGAAGTTGTAGTTATTCAGAGCTATTAACATGGTTTAATTAAACTTGTTATTTTATGGATTATTCTTCATTGTTGAGTTATTTCTCCACTTATTTTGTTGTTATTGAGATTCTTCTGCAAATTGTGATTGAGCCATGTGCTATGTGTTATAGTGACATTGGTATTGTTAATTTTGGTGATGTTGTGGTATATGGGCACGTGTGGTGCGAGTTGATTATTGTGTTGTGATGATGATGCGCATGCAGCGGTATAAGGGTGGGTATTGATGCGCATGTGGCGAGATAAGGTGAGATTTAGACGCGTATTGCTAGTAAGGGAATTACTTGAAGCCACACGGTGAGATAAGGAGGCTAAAGCGCGTGAAGCTATTTCGAAAAATAAATACACGACGATATAAGGAAGATTGTAATTGTGATTTGTGAAATATGAATGTGAAGTGTGGTACTTCGGTGTGATTTTGTTGAACATTATTTATTGGAAAGGCTTGTTCATTTGAACGGTTATTGTTCTTTCTTAAATCATTTCACTTGTATTCTTGTTGTATTTGGTTATTTGTTGTTGTTTTTGTGTTGGAATAAATGTCATTTCTTGTGTGAATCATGCATTTTACGTGATTTGCTATGTTACTTTAATGTGCCAATCTGTGTATCCGTTGTTACTTGGTGAATTGGTTGTCACTACTTGTGTGGATTCATCGTCTCATATTCGGTTGAGTTGTTGGTAACATAACAGTTTTATATAAAGAAATTGTTAACATGCTTTACTTTATGTGACTCTTAAGATAAAACTCGTCATCTCACTCGGTGCTTTACTTTATTTAAATTTCTATCACACTCTACTTTAAATGATTCTACATTTAATTTGTTAACTTATCCGATATTTTACTTTATTTAAAAATATTATTTTACTTTACCTTAATTTATTTCTAAACTAAACTCATTTTTTCCATTTGATACTCTACTTTTTAATAAACTGTAGTTTATTTTATATTATTGTATTTCAAAAATAGACTCATTATCTCATTTGACGCTTAACTTTATTCAAAATTGTTATTATGACTTATTTTATTTAAATAAATCACTCGAATATTTTATTTCTTAATTGACACGGACACAAGGTACGTGGTAGTACGTGGACTTTGCCGTGCGAAGGTGATTGATAATGTAGGCACAAGGTGCCATGGGTGTCAGATTCGTGATTGTGACCTATGATTTGTCATTATGAGGTGTGGTGCCTCGTATTGATTCTTGTTGTAAATTATGTTTTGGAACAACATGATTACTTGAATTCTCGTTTGTTTCCCCTAATTGATTTCGTTCATATTTTAACTGTGTTCTGTTTGCTTTTCCATTTTATCACATGTTTCATTCTCGTTTCCATTTATTATTTTCATCATTCTGTTGTTAGTCTTATATTAATATTCTTTTCGTTGCTAGCCTTATATTGATGTTCATTCCACTGTTAGTTTTATATCTATATGCTTACACAAGTTATTGTCTAGTGGTGTCTTGACTTACCTCGTCACTACTCCATCGGGGACAGTCTTAATATTTACTAGGTACCGCTGTGGTGTACTCATGCTACGTTTTGCATAATTTTGTGCAAATTCAGGTACTTCGGATCGTGTGGATTTTGAGAGTGGTGCCTCTGCGGTTGGAGACTTCAAGGTATATCTGCCGTTTTTGTTCGCAGGCCTCAAAGTCACCATCTTACGTTATCATGCTATTGTTAAATTGTAATCCAAAATAGTATAGTATTTTGTATTGTCTTGTGTACCTCCGTAGAGCTTATGACTTTGTATCACCGGGTTTTGGGATTTGTGAAAGTTGTATTATGATTTTGGTTGTGCTTTGGGCAATTGTTCTTAATTTTATTTAATATTACACAAGTATACATGCTCGCGCTTCACGCGGTATATGGAAAAAGTAAAATATAATTTCATGATAATATCATAATTTCTATTTACAAAATCAATCTGTACTAAGCAAAGATTTTTCATGTTCTTCTACCACCATATGTGAGATTTATCTGCAGAATATGTAAATTTGAGTAAAAAAATAGAAAATTAAAATAATTAAGGAGAGAAAAATATAATGTAAAGAACAGGTCAACAGGGATGTACACTTGAGATGCCTCCCGTTTCTTAATCTTTTTAGTATGAATTGTTGAACATTCTTTATTGGAAAGGCTTGTTGATTTGAACGGTTATTGTTCTTTCTTAAATCATTTTACTTGTATTGTTGTTGTATTTGTATATTTGTTGTTATTTTTGTGTTGGAATGATTGTCATTTTTTGTGTGAGTCATGCATTTTACGTGATTTACTATGTTGCTTTAATGTGCCAATCTGTGCATCCGTTGTGACTTGGTGAATTGATTGTCATTACTTGCATGGATTCATCGTCTCATATTCGGTTGAGTTTTTGGTAACATAACGATTTTATATAAAGAAATTGTTAACATGCTTTACTTTATGTGACTCTTAAGATAACATTCGTCATCTCACTCGGTGCTTTACTTTATTTAAATTTCTATCACACTCTACTTTAAAAGAGTCTACATTTAATTCGTTAACTTATCCGATATTTTACTTTATTTAAAAATATTATTTTACTTTACCTTAATTTATTTCTAAACTAAACTCATTTTCCCCATTTGATACTCTACTTTCTGATAAACTGTAGTTTATTTTATTTTATTTTATTTCAAAAATAGACTGATTAACTCATTTGACGCTTTATTTTATTCAAAATTATTATTATGACTTATTTTATTTAAATAAATCCCTCGAATATTTTATTTCGTAATTGACACGGACACAAGATACGTGGTAGTATGTGGACTTTGCCGTGTGAAGGTGATTGATAATGTAGGCACAAGGTGCTACGGGTGTCAGATTCGTGATTGCGGCCTATGATTTATCATTATGAGGTGTGATGCCTCGTATTGATTCTTGTTGTAAGTTATGTATTGCAACGACTTGATTACTTGAATTCTCATTTGTTTCCCTAATTGATTTCATTCATATTTTAACTGTGTTCTGTTTGCTTTTTCATTTTGTCACATTTTTACTTCTCGTTGCCATTTATTATTTCCATCATTTTGTTGTTATTCTTCTATTAATATTCTTTTCGTTGCTAGCCTTATATTGATGTTCATTCCACTGTTAGTTTTATATCTATATGCTTACACAGGTTATCCAGTGGTGTCTTGACTTACCTCGTCACTACTTCACTGAGGACAGTCTTAATACTTACTGGGTACCACTGTGGTGTACTCATGCTATGCTTTGCATATTTTTGTGCAAATTCAGGTACTTCGAATCGTGTGGGTTTTGAGAGTAGTGCCTATGCGGTTGGAGACTTCAAGGTATATCCGCCTTTTTTGTTTGCAAGCCTCGAAGTCACCATCTTACGTTATTATGCTACTGTTAAATTGTAATCCAAAACACTATAGTATTTTGTATTGTCTTGTGTACCTCCGTAGAGCTTATGAAATTGTATCACTGGGTTTTGGGATTTGTAAAAGTTGTGTTATGATTTTGGTTGTGCTTTGGGCAATTGTTCTTAATTTTATTTAATATTACACAAGTATATATGCTCGCGCTTCGTGCTGTATATGGAAAAAGTAAAATATAATTTCATGATAATCATAATTTTTATTTACAAATCAATCTGTACTAAGCAAATATTTTTCATGTTCTTCTACCACCATATGTGAAATTTATCGGTAGGATATGTAAATTTGAGTAAAAGAAATAGAAAATTAAAAATAATTAAGGAGAGAAAAATATAATGTAAAGAACAGGTCAACATGGATGTACACTTGAGATGCCTCCCATTTCTTAATCTTTTTAGTATGAATTGTTGAACATTCTTTATTGGAAAGGCTTGTTGATTTGAACGGTTATTGTTCTATCTTAAATCATTTCACTTGTATACATGTTATATTTTCTTATTTGTTGTTATTTTTGTGTTGGAATGATTGTCATTTCTTGTGTGAGTCATGCATTTTACGTGATTTGCTATGTTGCTTTAATGTGCCAATTTATGCATCCGTTGTTACTTGGTGAATTGATTGTCATTACTTGCATGGATTCATCGTCTCATATTCGGTTGAGTTGTTGGTAACATAACGGTTTTATATAAAGAAATTGTTAACATGCTTTACTTTCTATGATTCTTAAGATAACACTCGTCATATCACTCGGTGCTTTACTTTATTTAAATTTCTATCACACTCTACTTTAAATGATTCTACATTTAATTCGTTAACTTATACGATATTTTACTTTATTCAAAAATATTATTTTACTTTACCTTAATTTATTTCTAAACTAAACTCATTTTTCCCATTTTATACTCTACTTTCTCATAAATTGTAGTTTATTTGATTTGATTTGATTTGATTTCAAAAATAGACTGTGAATCACCCAATTGCTTCTATTGCTCAATTAATTAATTAGCCAATTGCTTCAATTAATTAATCAGCTAATTAATTAATCAACCAAGCTTCAATTAATTAATCATCCAATTGCTTCTATTGCTCTTAGCACGCTGCTCATTTAAACATCATGACTATAGGATCCTAATCAATCAATCGACTATTTCCGTTATTTTTATAACACTGCCCCGCCTAGATGACATGCCTATAGGGTTGAAGAATTATAAAATCAAGTTCAATTGTCACTCCTGCCTATGGGATATTATCACTCGTCCGGAAAGTGTTCATGAAATCAAACATTGTTAATTTGGGGCGTTCAAAGAGTTTTACTACCTCATTACATTAGCGATTTGGAGATCATGCCTACAGGATCTATTAACGTCTTCAATATGCGGATTCATTAGTCATAAACAACAATGATGTTTGTATGATGCTGGAAATCAAAATCTCCTAAAAATTATGCCTATAGGATTTGACAACTCTAATGCGTCTTAATCCCCCTAAAATATGTACTGCTAAACCTGCATGTGTGCAATTTGCTGCTTACGTGTGGAGGTTGACTTGAACCTTTACTTGTATTTATGTGTAGTCCTACATGTTTTTGAATGTGCCTAGTTTTATCATTTTGAGCATCCTAAGAAGAGTCTAGAACCATCCAATTAGTGGTCCAAAGCCTCCTGGACCATAAGCATAGGACGCGTAGCGCAAGCATAGGGTACGACCTAGAAATGAATTAGAGAGCTTTTAGGTAAACAACTTCATTATAGTAATTGGGTAGCGAGAGATGATAGTTTGTGCCCGCTGAATAATATGAGCAACCCCCATCTTAAGGGAGTTGCGAAGTATTATTTATGTTGCATAGACCATCCTTTAGGCTAAATTTCCCTTTATTTATTTGATCACCTAGCCTAATTACGTAATCCACATAATTTAAAGTTCGGCCTGGACCCACAATTGTGGACCTCGAAGAGTGCCTAATGCCTTCTCTTTGGGGTAATTTGAGCCCTTACCTGATCTTTGGTGACACCGACTAGTCAAATAGAGTTATTTGCAAATAGGTACCCTTACGCACCTCAAAATAGTTAGATGGTGACTCTTCTCTTTTAATACCCATTTCACACATCGAAACCCTCTTGCGCGAGATAACGGGACACGACAGCATGGCGACTCTGCTGGGGATGTACTTAGGCTAAAATATGTACTGCTAAAATATGTACTGCTAAACCTGCATGTGTGCAATTTGCTGCTTACGTGTGGAGGTTGACTTGAACCTTTACTTGTATTTATGTGTAGTCCTACATGTTTTTGAATGTGCCTAGTTTTATCATTTTGAGCATCCTAAGAAGAGTCTAGAACCATCCAATTAGTGGTCCAAAGCCTCCTGGACCATAAGCATAGGACGCGTAGCGCAAGCATAGGGTACGACCTAGAAATGAATTAGAGAGCTTTTAGGTAAACAACTTCATTATAGTAATTGGGTAGCGAGAGATGATAGTTTGTGCCCGCTGAATAATATGAGCAACCCCCATCTTAAGGGAGTTGCGAAGTATTATTTATGTTGCATAGACCATCCTTTAGGCTAAATTTCCCTTTATTTATTTGATCACCTAGCCTAATTACGTAATCCACATAATTTAAAGTTCGGCCTGGACCCACAATTGTGGACCTCGAAGAGTGCCTAATGCCTTCTCTTTGGGGTAATTTGAGCCCTTACCTGATCTTTGGTGACACCGACTAGTCAAATAGAGTTATTTGCAAATAGGTACCCTTACGCACCTCAAAATAGTTAGATGGTGACTCTTCTCTTTTAATACCCATTTCACACATCGAAACCCTCTTGCGCGAGATAACGGGACACGACAGCATGGCGACTCTGCTGGGGATGTACTTAGGCTAAAATATGTACTGCTAAAATATGTACTGCTAAACCTGCATGTGTGCAATTTGCTGCTTACGTGTGGAGGTTGACTTGAACCTTTACTTGTATTTATGTGTAGTCCTACATGTTTTTGAATGTGCCTAGTTTTATCATTTTGAGCATCCTAAGAAGAGTCTAGAACCATCCAATTAGTGGTCCAAAGCCTCCTGGACCATAAGCATAGGACGCGTAGCGCAAGCATAGGGTACGACCTAGAAATGAATTAGAGAGCTTTTAGGTAAACAACTTCATTATAGTAATTGGGTAGCGAGAGATGATAGTTTGTGCCCGCTGAATAATATGAGCAACCCCCATCTTAAGGGAGTTGCGAAGTATTATTTATGTTGCATAGACCATCCTTTAGGCTAAATTTCCCTTTATTTATTTGATCACCTAGCCTAATTACGTAATCCACATAATTTAAAGTTCGGCCTGGACCCACAATTGTGGACCTCGAAGAGTGCCTAATGCCTTCTCTTTGGGGTAATTTGAGCCCTTACCTGATCTTTGGTGACACCGACTAGTCAAATAGAGTTATTTGCAAATAGGTACCCTTACGCACCTCAAAATAGTTAGATGGTGACTCTTCTCTTTTAATACCCATTTCACACATCGAAACCCTCTTGCGCGAGATAACGGGACACGACAGCATGGCGACTCTGCTGGGGATGTACTTAGGCTCTTACCTAATGAACTTGACTTATGTGGATTACTCTCTTTGTCTTAAACTGCTATTACATGCACATCCATTTCCTTATTCACCTTTATTTTGTTGTGACATGCACGTCCCTTCCCTTTATCTCCTTTATTTTCTATGACATGTATGACCTCTCTCCATCTCCTTCATCTTGTCTAAGACTGCTATATTATAACTCTGTCGTCCCTATTTCCCTACCTGCTTCATTATGTTCTCGTACATTTCTCATGAGCTAAACTGACTTCTCTCTTTTGTCTTTCTTTTCTTTTCTCTTCATGTTCACTTTTGCTATTTTATTTACTGCTTTTACGTACTTTTATCATGCAAATACTTGACAATGTGTTATTATTTTTGCATAAAGCATGATGCGCATTATATTCCACTCGTGCCAGTTATCAACATAGCGGCGCTTGATGAGTGTTCGCGCTTTCTTGAAATCACCCTTTTTAAATCGAAAGCCCTACTGCGACTTGAAATTGGAAACCCTACAATCGATCAGCGGTGCAGTCGACGGTCCCGTGGCTTTCCCTATCAAGTTGTCTACTTGGGAGTACCAGTCTAGACCCTTCTAGAAATCCTACTGCGACTTGAAATATACATGAATCATGCTAAACCTAGTACGGGTTGAAGCGTTGTTAAAGTAATGACCCGTTAAGACAAGCCTTGTGCAAAGTCCAATGGGATAACCACAATCCCTATGGACACTATCATATTATGTGCATTACTTGGAGAAAATATACCAACGTGTGGATCATTATTGCATAAGTAGTCAAATTTGGAGGTGGAAAGGGCTAACCTTTGTTTGTTTGCAGAAAATGAAGCACGAAATCCTTATGTTCAGTATGGTCCATAATATCCAGCCTTTGTTACTGGACATGGTGGAAAGACCTTGCGCCTTGTGACAACAATCGTGTGAGGAGAATACTTGGTGACCTTGCCATCTTTGTTGAACATTCAACCAAATAGGGAGTTGATCGAGGCCGCCACCATGTTCTGGGACGAGAAAAGAGCTATTTTCTGATCTGGTAATGTAGAAATGAATCCTCTCTTAGAGGAAATAGGAGGTTTCGCTAAGTTGTCAAGGGATAGTCCAGGATTACTCGTACTAGAGAATCATACTTCCCGCAGTTTTATGAAAATATTGGGTTTTAAGAAGAATGACAAACTGCTATGTCTAAAGAAATCATACATCCCTTTTGAATTTCTTTACGAGAGTTATGGGCATAGAAAGTCATATTGTTTTTATCATGTTGAACTAGCCATTACTTCTTTGGGATGGGTGCATCCCCAGTTTTATGTTTTCACTGTCTGCTTCCTGGGGTTGTTGAACTTTTACAATGAAATGAGGAAGAATTCATACTCGCTTATCCATGGTCGCCAGGACCTTAATGGATGCTATCGAAGGAAAAACTTATACTATCATCCCAAAGATCTTAGTTGAGCTGTAACGCGCTCTAGATCGATGCAAGCAGGGTTTCAGACACTATGAGGGTTGTAATCTATTACTACAACTCTGGTTGCTGGAACACTTTCAGAGGGGTGAGTATCGTCAACCACTTCTGCAAAGGCCACTAAATGACTACATAGCCAACCATCACCCAAAGCAAATGACGTTTATTCCAGATAGGTTTGCAAAGCCTAGAAATGTTGTAAGTTGGGTGCGTTTCTTTAGCAATCTGACAGACAAACAGGTGCATTGGATGTTTGAATGGTTTCCTAGTAGTGAGTTCATCATCAGATCGAGGGGAGCTACTCACTTGGTGTTGTACGGGCTGCGAGGTATCTACACTTACGCTCTTATAAGGGTAATGAAACAAGCTGTAATAAAACAAGTCATACCTCTAGTTTCCATGACCCGAAATTTCCCACCGAAGGGACCATGATAGCGTCTAACCATTCACTTGCTAGGAAAGCCAACGTTAGAAAATCGTTAAACCAATTCCTTATTTCCATTCAGTAAATAACAATAATTAACTAAGATGAAATATAAGAGATGATGAATGTAATAAAACGGTATTAATTAATACCACCCGGATATGGAGTCACAACTCACGAGTATTCTGGAATTTACTACAAGCAATAGTCTGGAAGAAATACAACTGTCTGAATGAAAGAAAACAACAATGACATAAAACGTAGACAGGGACTTCAAGGTCTGTGCATGTCGACAAATCTATCTTGAGTCTCCGGACAGCGGACCAATAGCAAAAGAAATCTCGATCAACCTGAGCCGGAATCAAAGTCTGCACAGAAAACGCAGAGTGCAACATCAGTACAACCGAACCCATGTACTGGTAAGAGTCGAGCCTAACCTCGATGAAGTAGTGACGAGGCTAGGACAAGACACCCACATATAACCTGAACAGTATAATCATGCTAGTGGCAACAACAATAAATAAAAAAATAATGCAAAAATAATGGGAAGGGAACATACAGTGGGGGAATACAACAATAAGAGTGAGAACAATGAAAAGACAGAGTTAAACCGAAAGTCCTTAAACGAATTGAGCAATTAAAATAGCAAGGAAACCTGCACGACATCACCATCCGTGCTTTTACTCTCAACCTCACCAAATAAATAAATAGAACGGCACGACATCACCCTTCGTGCATTAAACCTCTCATAATATACACGGCATCACCCTTCGTGCTTTAAACCTCTCATAATATACACGAAATCACCCTTCGTGCTTTAAACCTCTCATAATATACACGGCATCACCGTTCGTGCTTTACACTCCTCCTCACCAATCACATAATCAATAACAACGGATAGAGAGAAGTTTTACAAAGAAATCAATATTTCATCAATGATTACTTTCACAATTTAACATCTCAACCTTGAATCAATATTCACAATTCTATCAACCTTGGTAGAACCGGATACAAGTCTCTCAACATTTCAACAACAACAATAAGTATGGATAACAAGCTTTAAGACCACAAATTTACAAGAATGGAATTTCACTCGCATGCTATGACTCGGCCACAATGCATAGATGCTCATCACCTCAACTATACATCGTATTCAACAACAAAACACGTAGCAAATACTCACACAATACGTATTCCCTTAAGCCAAAGTTAGACACAACACTTACCTCAATTTCGCAAGCCACTCACTGCTCAAGTATCGCTTTCCCTTTAGAATTCAGCTCCAACCCACTCGTATCTAATCATAATTAGTTTAATATCATCAACTATCGCTAAAGGAATCAACTATAATGCATAATTACTGTTTTCCTAAGTTTTTCCAAGAAAAGTCAAAAACCGACCCCAGGCTCGCTCGGTGAAAACCCGAGGTTCGGAGAAAAATCCATTTATCCATTCACCCCCGAGCCCGAATATATAATTGGTTTTGGAATCCGACCTCAAATTGAGGTCTAAATCCCCAAATTTTCGAAATCTCTAGTTTCTACCCAAAACCCCTAATTCTACCATGAAAACCTTAGATTTTAAGTTGCAATCTTGTAAAATGTAGTGAAAGATTGAAAGAAACCAGTTTAGAATCACTTATCTATGATTTGGGGAAGAAATGGCAAACTCCGCTAATGGCAAGAACTAATCCCAAGAACCTCCAAAGTCAATAACACAGGTGTAGAGCATATATTCCAAGATCTAAATAGTACGCTCGGGCTGCCCGTCCATATGAGGATGGAATGTTGTGCTCAACTCAACTCGCGTACCCAACTCACACTGTACTGCCCTCCAAAAGTGCGAGGTAAACTACGTACCTTGATCTGAAATAATAGATACGGGCACCCCGTGAAGGCGGACAATCTCACGAATGTAAATTTCAGCTAACCTTTCTGAAGAATAGGTAGCTGCCACTGGAATGAAATGTGTTGACTTGGTCAACCTGTCCAAAATGACCCCAAACTGCATCAAATTTTCTCTGAGTCTGTGGGATTCCAACAACAAAATCCATAGTGATACGCTCCTATTTCCATTCAGGAATTTCTAACTTCTAAAGCAACCTACCAGGTCTCTGATGCTCGTACTTAACTTGCTGACAATTCAGACACCGAGCTACATATGCAACTATATCCTTTATCATTCTCCTCCACCAATAATGTTGCCGCAAATCTTGATACATTTTGGCTATACCTGGATGAATAGAATACCTGGAACTCTGTGCCTCTTCAAGAATTAATTCACGAAGCTCATCCACATTAGGCACACAAATACGACCATGCATGTGCCAGATAACTACAATAACCATTGTAGGACACTTATGTCAGTGGTGCATTAAAAGAACTTACTAGAGCACCTCGATTAATCAATGTGCGAACTAGGTTGGCCGACTATCCGAGCACCCGCCATAATGATTTATACTCGAAGAGTAGAATCCACTGAATCCCACAGAACCTCGAGACGTCTTGGTCTCCTTAATTTCCTTTTTCCTCACCCCGAACATGTTCTAATATCTTGGCAATTTCTACCACTAGTGGAAATGAAGTATTAGCATATAGCTCCCGAGTCATACAAAATTTTATTATCATAATTAAGTCCTTTAATGAGTCTGTGGACTCACTCTCTAGCTGTAGGAAGCAAAGTAGGAATATGATGGGCTAACTTATTGAACCCGATGGCATATTATGACACCGTCATGGTGACCTGACGCAATCGTTCAAACCCTATGTGCCATGAATTACGGAGAGTTTGGGAAACAAACTCTTTCAAAAACATTTCTAAGAACCAAGCAAAGTGGGCGGTGTTGTATTGACTGGTCTGCCCTCTTTTCCAGAATCTCGTCAACCACTGTAATTCCTCCGAAACATCCTAAAATCCGCAACCATGACGTCCACGCTGAGTAGATCTTCTGTAAATTTAAAGTTGTTTCTCTAACTCTTTTGGTACTGAAGTATAGGATTATTAAGTAGGCGGACATACCGCAAGTACCAAACTTATCCTCTACAAAATCTCATGCCTTAAACATGTGTAAATTTTTGGGGTACCTTTCAGTACCACATATATACATTTCAGGCTAAACCTTATATAACACATGACCCTGAATCCAACCATTGATAATGGACTCCCCCCCCC